>JAUZSV010292973.1:0-11914 GCA_034780495.1 Parotocinclus cesarpintoi
ATCGATGAAGGACAGAAATGTGTGGAGATCGATGATCCATCAAGTGACCGAGAGTCAGCTGCGACTGTACGGTTAATTTCATCCCAATTATCACCACAGTATGCAATTTAAGTTTTAAACACCAGAGGAAGCATCATACATGCATTTCCTGCTCTCACTGGGAATCCTTACAATTTATTTTAATTGATTAACTACAGACTCCTTTAGTTTATTTTTACAAACAAAGTACACATTATATTCAACTGCTTTTCATTGGAATACAAAAACTAATGTTTTCATTCAAGAAGTGCAATTTGTTTATCATTTTAAACTCTTTTTTTTCTAGTTATTTTCAGTAATTTTTAATCAGCAGTCAGATAAATCTGTCGTATATGTATCTGGAGGGCAGACTATGTTAGCCAATAAATGAATCCAGAGTTCCATTCACACTGATCAAAGATCAAAACCATATGGGAAACTGGAAGTGAGAGCATGCAAGGAAGAAAAAAAAATCTAAGCATATCTCTCAGTCTTAGATTAATAACCCAAGCAATATATTTCATACTTCTCACTCTGCCAGGCTGCAGATACATTGCACCGAACAATCCAATCTCCAGAGTCAGTGTGCTGCCAATTCTCCATTGCCCTAAAAACATCTTCATAGAACTGCTTTAGTTCACGAACAGTGTAATAACACAAGTTCCAGAATAGCAAGGGTAATGATTCATAGCAGTTTTAATGTTATCTGTATACGCGCTCTGAACCTGTCTCTCTCGACAGTGTGTAGAAGGACCATGTTCTTGCACAGGTGGATTAATGCTGTGTTGCTTCTCCGCTTGCTTTTCCTATCAAATGCAGCGCCTCGAGAAAATGCCTATTCAAGCGATATCTGTTCCTTTGGCTTCACTGTTTCACTGGTGTCACCAGTTAACGCCATTGAATCTGATAAACATTAGTACATACACGCTTGTTATTCCAAAACATGTTTTCTTCTGAAGTGACCGAGTAAGTTGTTAGTGTTACCAACAGTGGCTTAGCAATCTCTGCAATACATATTGTTTTGCAATAACAAATCTATTAGTTTTGCGTCACAGCTGAAGACACAGCTCCACTCTTCAACAGAAGTTCTTCTTTTGCTTAGACAGTCTCACTTTCCTCATCCTTCATCTGAATCTACCATAGTAACAGCTAGTTAGCAAGCTGCACCCAGTATGCCATTAACTATAAAAAAATCATATCATATGAGAAATTAAAACCAGCACTAAAAAACAGGCACTTCAGAAGAAAGCAGAAAACTAAAAAGCATATTATGCTCACTATAGCCTCCCTCTCTGCTGCGCTCGCATTAGTGATCTCTGAACTGATTGATCATTGAGTAGTCGGGTGATGCAGCTTCTGGCTGTGGTGATTTGCTGCATGTGTCCATGTTAATGAGATGCGGCATTGTCCGGCACTGCTGGATGCCTCTGGCAGAAGGAAGACTGATAGCTCAGATACATGCTTGCATGATTCTGCTGAATCATTATGTGCTTGGCACAGCTCTTGGCTGTGAATGCCATGTATCAAATGCCTGGTATATCTGAAGAGAAATTCTGCAGCTGCCCTGTGTGTTTCTGTTCGCCAATTTGTTGTCTACAAATGTAGTGTGAGCTCATTTTAACTTACCCTTGCCTAAAAATACAATAGGCTGAAGAATTTGAGCCTCGTCTCTGCATTTTCATTTTTGTAACAGTGGTTATGGAATGCATTTGCAGGATTTTCATAATCTAGTGAATACACTGCTTACAAAAATTGGGGGATGTTTCGAAACAGTCGATTTTGGTTAATAGGACCACCGGTTAATAGGACCAGCCGCTTATTCGGACCAAATCCTAAAGTACCAAAACAAATCATACAATATACATGTAATGTTATTAGCTTATTTAGACTAAAATTCCGCTTAATCGAACGTGTACAGTATGTAATATCCATGAAGAAACTCGTCGTCTCTGGCATCACTACCCGAAAACTTTTCCCCCAGCCCTCTACTGCCACCTCCAGGTCTTTGCCTAACATTTCCATTTACTACAAAAAAGAAGCCACAAGTCGCCACTTAGCCACTGCAAAAGCAGATCAGCGATTTATGGGAGGATTTGGGGGATCCCTGGGAGAATTTATGGTTTTATCAAAGGTCAGGAAATCCAAAAAGTTGTGTTGACAAGAGCAAAAAAAGTTCTTCAAATGTTGACTGGAATTTAGTAAGAACTTTTTTTAAACAGAAATATGCTTTGCATGCTGAGTACCTATACATTGTGTTGTAGATCGTCGACTTTGTTTGCAAATTTATTTTTCTATGAACAAAGTTCGTAAGCAACAGTAGTTCTTGTTTGTACGTTCGCTATACATGTAAACCACACAATAAAGGTTTAATAAACATTTAATATGTTATTTAGCACGTCCTGTCTTGTAACACAGGGCATGTTCGTTTAATCGGACCAGCCTGTTATTAGGACCAAAACAATCGCTTCCCGATGTGGTCCAATTAAACGAAATAAACTGTATAAGGTGTAAAAAAAAAAAAAAAGCTTAAACAGGACCATCATAAAACAGGGAAACCTACTTCAATTTTATTTTACCTGAATACCCTCTCGTGCCAGTGTTCCTGTTTCCTTATTTTGAAGATAAGTGTAATCTGCACCACATAAACAAACAAAAGCAGCTGGGCACATACAAGGTTAAATGCAAGTATAGAAAAATACAAAAAAATAAAGACCAAGATGTCAATTTAAAAGGGATGTTGTCTTCAAAGCTCTGTGTCTCCCTTGCTAACATAACCTGGACACCCCTGGGCTTCTGCCTGTGACAGCATTGCTCAGACTCATGAGTCTCTGGTATGTCCATCCAAAACCTACCCCGGCAGCACTCACTGGCCTATAGGCTCCATTTTTTGTGAGCTTTAGCACCCTGTTCCCCTCCTAAAAAAGTGGTTTCCTGGTTTCTACTCTTGCAAAAAAAGACCATTCCAGACAGTCTTTGGACTTTTGAGCAATCAACTTGGCATTCCAAGAAGTTGCCAGATGCTGCTCTTGCACAAAGTCACATTTAAGCAGAATTCACACAATATAATTGTCACTGTAGCAAAGAAGAGCTGTATTTTTCTTCAGTTTTTTTATAATGCATACAAATTTCTGAAGACTTTTGCACAGTACTGAAGATCTCACATCTCACTCCATGTTCCTGGGGATGGGTGGACCAGAGGTGCCTCTCACGCTACGGCAAAAGTCAACCCTTGGTCGACACCATGCGTCACATAGACCTAGCCCTCATCCCGAACATCACTGTAACTCAGGAGACTCCAGCAACATGGAACACAGGACTATGCACACACACCCATCAAGCAGTTACCTGGACTCACGAAACAGCAAACAACATTTGACAGGAATCAGACCAAAGTGGGGTTGTGGTGGAGCACTGGATTGTAATGCTGGCCCAACCTGGTTCGTGTCACACCTTTGCCCAAGGAGAATGAATAATATGGGTGTGTTTTTGTGTTCTGTCTTTCCAGAGGATCTCAGGTTTTAGAGCTCCTCTTGGTGAGGGCTGGCACCACTATCAGTTAAGTTAAATTTCACACATAGCTGACAAAACATCTTCAGAATAATCATGCTCTGGTATTACCTGACCATGAATCAGACTAAATCTGTAAAGAAATCCTTCCATTTCAAATTCTTGGCTATTCTGGTCTACCTATAAAAGACAAAGTGAATCTCTCATAAGATATGTTTACTCTAAATAGCATACACCTTAAAATGGATTAAAATGCAGACAACACACAACAAACCTGGAATGAATGCACAAAACGCAAAAGCCCAAAGTTATCTGAGAACTTAGAAAGCTCCGTTGGATATGGACAATCACAGAGAGAGACAAAAGAGGGCAGAGTCTCTGTGGCCTCTAAAAATGCAAACATATTTGAACAGGTCAGTTTAAATGAACATCCTAATTTACATTTCTCGGACAGATATTCCAGAAAAACAAACAAAAGAAACGTGCCTTTCTGAACATTTTTGACCAGCTTTTGACACCAAGGACCTGCTGCTGCAACTAAAAGATCAAAATGTATTTTTTAGCAGGACAAACAAGTTCGTCAAGGAGCATCATAAAACTTTAAATAGCCATTAACATGTCCCTAATTCTCTTTCTCCTACCAGTGTATGTTAGCTGTCTGTGCTGTGTTGACTGTAAGATTAAGAGTCCACCTTTACGAAGGTTGTGCGTAGTCTTTTCATTACGACGAACCAGTATCATCAACAGCCTAATGATCTAAATGGGTAAAACCAAACATAGACAGACCATTTTAAATACACATGATTAAGCATTTGAGAAATATGTAGTAACATTAGAGGTACCACTCAGAATTTCGTTGGATCAACAATAAATGGAATGACAATAAAGCTTTCTCTCTTCTCTCTCATCGCAAGCTGTCACACCTAAATGCACCCCTTTCCCAGCATCCACACACTCAGTCTCATGGCCCAAGCAACCCAGAAGCAAACCAGTGTGGTTCATCACAGAATTACAAAAGTACATATCCCCTACTTGCTCTTTTAAAGTCACAAGCCAGAAACCCTTATACACAGCCTGGCCAAAAAAAGGTCACCACCTGGATTTATCTAAGCAACCGTGTAAAAGACTCCCAGGGACTAAACAGCTGTGTATCCTTAAGAAAACTACTTGCCAATGAGGCTAATCAGCAAAGAACAGCTTATTTTCTAGGGAGCATAAAGACTGGAGCAATGGAAGGAGGTTGCATGGACCGATGAGTCAAATCGTGAGAGTGGTTCATGGAGCATGAGACATTCACCACATAGTCCAGACCATACCTGTCAAGTCTCCCGTTCTGGATGGGAAACTACCGTATTTTACCCCTCTTTCCCACTGTCCTCCCGTTTTAGTACTTTCCCATAAATTTCCCGTGGTATATTACAATAAAAAAAAACATTCCTGTGCCTCTCCAAACTGAAATGTCACTAACCTAGCGAGAACTGCCACCAAGGCTGCTGCAAGTAGCAGTTCTCGCGAGGTTAGTGCGGACAGCGGGAACAAGCGGGGGCTAGTGGGATGGTTCGAAGGGCGCGAGGGCAAATTTCCCTTATTTTTAAATCCCAAACTTGACAGGTATGGTCCAGACCTAAACTCCACTGAGACACTTTGGGATGTACTAGAGAAGACTTTGCCCACTGGTCCAAATCTGCCATTCTCATTACAAGAATTTAGGGGAAATATAACAGAACTCTGGGCAGAAATAAATGTTGGAACATTGCAGAAGCTTGTGGAAACGATGAAACAGCAAGCGCGTGCCATAACCAAAGATAAAAGCGGTCCAACGAAATATTCACCAGCAGGTCTATCAAACGAACACATAAAACTGAATTTCAAATAAAAGCAACCGTATGGGGCGACAGGTGAACAGTTATGTTACAGTAATCAAATCAAATGCTGTAGTGCAAAATCGTCCAAAAAAATCATACAAAGTAAAATATACTTTCGTGAGCAAAGAGTTTTGTAATAAAACAATTAGCTATAGCTCGGAAACAACACAGACTAGCTAGCTAAACTTCATAGGATACAACTCGGTATTTCAGTGTTAACATACAAATAAATGTAATGAACTATTCAAATATTTTATAGCAGTCCAATAGCCATATTACTTCTTTATTCTTATCTTAATCTACCTGTTGCAGTTTAGAAGTCATTTTTTCTGGCGTACATGCGTTTGGTACAGTGGTAGCCGATTCAGAAAAGAGTCGATACGCTGAATCGAGGAATCGAAATGAGTCAATTAAAGAATACAGCGAGAATAGCATTTCAAATCAATTTAATTGTTAATACATGTTCTTATATAAGAACTTTAGGCAAATACTGATGTTTAGTGTTCCATATGAACAACAATTGGACAATTAACAACATTTAAGTATTCAAATATTTTATTTCAAATTTAATTAAATAAAATACCAATCAAAAATACACTCACCGGCCGTTTAGGTACACCTCCCTAGTACCAGGACCCCTTTTTTGTCTTCAGAACTGCCTTCATTCTTCGTAGAATATATTCTACAATGTGCTTAAAACATTTATCAGAGATTTTGGTCCCTGTTAGCATGTTTGCACCACACAGTTACACTGCAGATTTGTTGGCTCATGTACATCCTTTATGTGAATCTCTCATGTCAGCACATTGCTTAAATGTACGCTCGTTTACACGCCAAGTATTTCTCTATAGATCACAGGTTTTGCGTGAGATGTTGCGCACATTTCAGGCCTTCTTTTGTGCGTACGCACCCTTTATAAATGAGGCCCCAGATCCCAATCCATTAGAGCACTTTTGCAAAGTTTGAGGAATCCTCCTTGAAAAGATTGCGGAGAGAGCGGGAATTTAGCGGCATCATGTGGTAACATACAGAATTGAGAAAATGTGCAAACAGTTCATTTAGCATAAGGAAGATTTACTTGTTTAAATAATTTTTTGTCTGCATGTTTAAAGTTTTAAAAGCTTGCCGTATCTTATTCTACTTCATATGTACTATATGTAGTGTTTTTACAGTAGCTCGTATTTCACACCGTAGTTTATTTCACTTTTATTTGTATTAGTCTATCTGTTTTGTGTAATCTCACAATTTCAAAAACGAAAGGTGCATTATATAAAGATTATTATTATTATTATTATTATTATTATTATTATTATTTCGACAACAAATTAAATAATTTATAAAGCAGAAACAGCGTACAGGTGTGCGTGCGCCCGGTTTTATAAATCTGATTTTTTTTTTTTGTGCGTACGCACACTTTTACGAGTTTTATAAATGAGGCCCCAGGTCCTTGAACATGTGAACTAAAAACTTAATAATAGTTATACAACATACAATATATAACAAAATAGAATTTGCCAAGCTTTCTGTATGTTTCAGAAACAAACACGGACACCATCAAGGACTCTGAATATAAACTACAATAATGTAAAGTAGATTTTTTCAATATAGCAGAGAGTTGCTGATAATGTTCAGTTTTCAGGCAGAACACGTAATTTATCAAAAGCTGTAATGTTGTGCAAAATCAAGCTTTAGTGAAGCCATCTAGTGAAACATTGCTGGTACTACACAAAACCTAAACCACATGGATTGCTCATGCACATCTCTGGAGTTTTGTACTTATTCCAAACTACTTACTTTAAAATATTTGTAATCTTCTTAACAAACTAACTCTCCCGTCTAGACAATAAAAGCCACAAGCAAAACTAGAATGTTTATATTTTAACCACATTCATATGTATCATCCTACAGGAACATTTTAGCATCCAACAGAAGTGTCTCCAAATATTGCTTTAGAGAAATAGAATTAGAAAGGTAAATTAAATAGGTTTAAGGTTACAATAAGCAAAACTGTGTTTATCTTGTGAAGTTCATTGGTTGCAAGCCCAACATCAATCGTATCTGCATGTGATACCAGACCCAGTCAGGAGGTTCCGCAGAACTCGGAGACTCAGGTGCTTGTGGTGGAGCAATGCCATACTAGCTTTCAAAAAAAAAATGTCTTTATTTAGCTTCTTTAACATTGCTATCAGCATCATTGGCCATCTTAAGACACACAAGGTTATATCCATACACAAGTTCATCTCAAGACTAGTCATATATACAAACAAGTCAATGCCAATTTAGATTAATCAAGTAACCTATCATGTATGTATTTTGACTGTGGGAGAACATCGAAGTACTCAGAGTAAAGCCACGCAGACACAGGGAGAACATGCAGACTCCACACAGAAAGGACCCAGGCCTGTTGCTCAGAGAATAGACTTAAAGACAGCTCTGCTTGTGTATAAGTCTCTCCATGGCTTAGCACAAAGGTATCTCATACATCCTGGTTCTATATGAATCATCTCTGACCCTGAGAAAATCAGGCAGAGGCCTTCTGCTGGTGCCCAAAGTCAGGACTAAAGCAGCAGTGAAGCAGCGTTTCAGTTTTATGGAGCTCAAATCTGGAATAGATGTTAGGCTGGCCTCAACTCTCACAATGTTTAAGTCCAAGTTAAAAACTGTTCTGTTTAGCTGTGCATATAACACTTGATTGTGTTTTTATCTACACTCTCTGTTTTTATTGCTTAATTTTGAACTACTTTTTAAGGTTAATGTTTTATTCTTATTGATTGTGTTTTAATTGTACTTTTGACTTGTGTTTTATTTCTGTAAGGCAATTTTGAATTGCCCCGTGTAAGAATGGTGCTATTCAAATAAACTTGCCTGATGTGTAGCATGGACGTTATGTAACAAATTATAGTTATTATAAAAGTACTTAATATTAAAATAATGAACCTGTTATGTGAGAACAATATTTAAGTTCATTTTCAGAGTGCAATTTTCTGAGACTTTATTTAGATTGCTGTTAAAACTGGACACTGTGAGATTACTGAAGGATTTTTGCTTAACTAAAGAAAGGCAGTATTGTTTTCATTTGATCTCACTTTTGTATAGGAGAAATGCCAGAGACATTAATTTAATCTAGCTTGTGGCTTTCTTTTCCAGTTGGTTTACATTTAACGCCTTAACAAAGAAACAAGATGTGCAATTCTGGGTACCTGCTTATGTGACCTGTGAAACTGAACAAAAATTCACCTGAATCCTTGAACTGATTTGAAATTGGAATGGGTTTGAAAATGAATTCATATTTTGCCACACATTTGAACTTTTTTTTTCATAGGAGGAAAGCAATGCTCATTAACAATCTCTTGGCATTCATTGGTGGAGGCTTGATGTCTATGTCCAAAATCAGCAGATCTTTTGAGATGATGATTTTAGGACGGTTCACAATTGGGGCATACTGTGGTAAGTATCTCTTCCTTATGACAATTTTAACAAACATATTACAATCATATTGTGTAAATTCCCACAGGAACATTTTAGTGTTTAAGAGTTCTCCTACATTTATCCAGTTTAAGGATACATTTTAACAAAAAAATGTAGAATTTACCAGTTAAAGTTTATGAATGACCTCTGGGTTTACATTCTTTAAATCTGAAATAAACAAATGTTCTGTCATTAGGGCTGGCATCAGGTTTGGTGCCTATGTATGTTGGTGAGATATCCCCCACCAGTCTGAGAGGAGCATTGGGCACACTACATCAGCTAGCCATTGTCACAGGCATTCTAATTGCTCAGGTACAATGCTTTCTGCCAGTATGAATTTTGAGTTTTAGACAGAAATGAACCTGTATGCTTCTGTTTGCTTTGTCTGTTTATTTTGTTTCTGTATAGATTTTAGGACTTGAGTCACTGCTGGGCAGTGAAGAGTTATGGCCTGTTTTGATGGGCATTACAGTAATCCCTACAGTCCTACAGATGGCATTGTTGCCATTCTGTCCAGAAAGTCCTCGCTTCCTTTACATCATACGCTGCCAGGAGCACCATGCCAAGAGTGGTGAGGTGACACACCAAATAATTTACATTAAATAAAACAAAGTAGGGAAGAAGTGATACATTATAAAACCATGCAGAATACGTACATGTGTTTGCCAAATTGGTAACCACACTGGAGCTCAAAAACCCCTTAAGACACATTTATCATTGTAGTAAACTAACCATATAAACTAACAATGCAGAATGATCCTTAGACATGCTTTTTATTCATCTCTAAATGCCTGGGTACAAAATAAATAAATATACCTAATATAAATTACCTTTTCACATTATATTAATTTGGGTTAATATTAATTAATAATTTCAGCTTCTAATAGCAACACATAGTTAATGTTTAATTCCACTCTGTTTGCTTTATTTAATATATAATAGAACATATGGCTCAGAATGCACGTGTAAACATATTTACATTCAGGCTTACTTATCCAACATCTCCAAAAATCTAAAAAGAGATATCACAGAATGAGATTATTTGTTTCTAATTTTTTTTTTTTTTTCCACAGCTCCTTTCTAGTACTCAACATGGTACAACCTTTTTTACATCTTTGCAAAACTTTGCAATCATACTTTATGTATAGTTCTTTAGGTTATTATAGCTTAGATGGAATGTGGTAAATCCTTTATTTAACATTCACTGTTATTAACCTTGAACAGGAGAAACAGTAGCAGTATTGCTTTTTGCAATTTTTTTTTCCAGAAAGATAGGATATGAGCAAGGAAAGAGCAGATCCAGGATTACCAATGGCAGTAAATTGAGAAAGTAGTATATCATGCGAGACTGTATCAATAGCAGAGCTAAAGTCAAGAAGTAAGTGTATACTGATTGTTCCAGAGTCAATAATGAGAAGGATTTTCTGAAGGGGTGAAGGCCACATTAAGGCAGTTTAAAATTAGCTGGGAATGAAGTTGCATGAATACAACATTTTTAGCTACAAATGGGAGATTGGAATTTGGCCTATAATTATTTAGATTATTTGGGTCTTGAGCAAACCTCTTAAAAACTGGAGTGTGCTGGGTCAGAAGGAATAGTACATGAGGCAAACATTTTTTTAATCAGAGAAATAGAAGTAGACGCAGTGTCTAGCTGAGAGTATGGTGAATTTAATTTACTAATCAGTTGTTCTTGAAATAGGTGAAGTGTCAAGCAATAAAGAAGATCTATAATAGGTGGATACTGAAATAATTAAATAGAGAAAGTGGTAGGAGGCTTAAGTGATGCCAAATGGCACATCATATCTATAAGGAATTTCAGAAAATAATTGCAGAGCTTGCCAGAATCAAAAAGTACAGTAGTAGGCGTCTGAATCAGTATACAGAGTTAAACAAACTACACCTGATGACTAGTGATAAGTATGAAGTACACTGCTCACAAAAATAAAGGATATTTCAAAATGAATAATTTCAAAGAGAGCCAAGGTGACTCACAACATGGAACAACAAAGATTATTACAGATGCAAGTCTATCTATAATTCTGGACATAAAGTACTTATTGAGTGAACCCTTTAGAATTTTCTATATCTCTGCTGCTCACTATTGATCAGTCCTGCACACTGGCTTAGACAAATATTAGACAAAAATATTGGCTTAGGCCATTCCATGAAATTAATTTGATTCTACTTTGCTAATAAAATGACTTGTGTGCTTATGGTCACTATCCTGTTGCATGATCCACTTCCTATTGATATTAAGTTTACATATTGATGTTTTGATATTTCACTAAAGAAGTTGCTGGTTTAATTCTGAATTCACTGTACTATCCATGGAGACAAGTCTTCCTGGCCCTGATGCAGCACTAAAGGCAAAAACCATAATACTAGCACCGGCATGTTCCACAAATGGGAAAAGGTTAATTACTCCAATGATGGCAAGTTGCCTGGCCAGGATGCATCAAAGCAGGCCCAAAACATGATATTGCCTCCACCGTGTTTCATAGATTGGGAAAAAAAAAAAATCTTATGCTGGAATGCAGTTTTTCTTTCTTCAGAAATCCAAAGTTCAAAGCTCTATTTTGGTCTGTCCACAAAACAATTTTCCAGTCGTCACCTTCCATGTGCAATCTGATTAGCACTTGGGTTTCCTTTATGAAAGCAATTATTTTCTCTGGAACGCCTTGCACACCATTGTTGTTCAGTGTTCTTCTGATGTACATGGCAACGGTTAGCGTGATATTTTTTAAAGAGGCACCTATATGCCAGGACTGTAGCTTTGTGTAATACAATATCACCTACTTTTGTTTTTATATACTCCACTATTGCATCAATCAAAAGTTTGGCTATTCTTTTTTTGCCACTTTGACACAAAACAAAAAGGCGAAATGCAGTATGTGTGGAAAGTTTATTTGTTTGGTTTATTTAACATACAGTGCATCCGGAAAGTATTCCCAGCGCTTCACTTTTTCCACATTTTGTTACGTTACAGCCTTATTCCAAATTGTATTAAATTAATCTCTTTCTTTAAAATTCTACACAAAATATCCCATTATGAC
>JAUZSV010293050.1:0-11913 GCA_034780495.1 Parotocinclus cesarpintoi
TGAGCAAGTGATATATTTATGGGGAACAGAAGCAGGTCAAACACTCAGTAGGGCGTATGGTCACCCAAAAGTGCCAATACACCCTCCCAGCGATGGGGCATGGACAGAATCAACTTGTCCAGCAGTTCTTGTTGGATCCTCTTCATATTAATTTAAAAATATCCCCTCATCGTGAGCAGTGTAAATAAACAGAATTCAAATAACTGTGGTGGCCTAGTGGGTAAGACACTGGATTATGGACCAGAAGGTCCAGGGTTCAAATCCCCCCTCTGCCAAGCTGCCACAGTTGGGTCCCTAAACAAGGCCCTTAAGCCATAATTGCTTGAATTGGAAGTCGCTCTGGCGTCTGCTAAATAACATAAATGTGAATGTAAATAACGAAAAAATTCAAACAGACGAAAACATCTCTTTAATCTTCGAACCTGCATCTCTAGACCCATTCGTTGTCCTGAAAAAAGAGCAATTTCATATCTAGAGACGCAGGAGGCGAGGGTCAGGGTTCAACAGCGACCGGCGAAAAAGGTTTTCCCGCGGGACAGGATAAACCATTACGAACCAGACAGGGGGGAAATATCAGACAGACACCTCTGTAACGTGAAACAGCCGTAATGCAGTGCCACCACCGGGACTAACCAAGTGGATTCTGCTCCCGGCGCGGGGGTGGCAGAGGCAGACGGATCCAGACGATCTGTACTTGCCGCGTTTGCTTAACTCCGCCGATTTGCTGCCACTAACGAACGACGCTGGGGTGAGGGTGCGCCCCTGCAAATGAATGCGCGCGTCCCGCAAGCCTGAGCCGTGTCGCTCGCGCCGAAAACGGAATGGCAAACGTTATTCTGAAACGTTATCCTTGTTAATCTTGGGCAAAAACCTGCAGCACCGGCTTTAAGCTCCTGAAGAAGGTTACGTCCGCATCTCGTTCTGGGGCGTTCACCCGGGAGGAACTGTTGTTTTTGTTTCAAAGCCAGGCAGATTTGCAGCGGGGCTTCATCACCAGTCATTTAATGTTGCCTCAAGCAAGGTATAAGCAGCCTATAGGTGAAAGCACAAGGTTGTGCAAGGCTAGGAGCATGGTTAAACAGTGCTTATGCTCACGTCTGCTCTGAACGCTTTTGCACAAAACACTGAGGGGGGAAAAAAAAAGCACCTCAATAACAGCGGTGTTAAAAAATCTACAAGCCTATTATTCTCTTTCTCCTTTATGCCTTTATCTCAGTTCAAATAAATATGAACGGTTCTGCCTGCGCTCTCATTTTCTGGGTTAAAAAGCTCGGCGGAGGAAAAAAAAAAATGAAGAGAAAATGGACTGCAAGGTCTTTGGGGAAAAAAAAAGAAAAAAAAAAGCCTTTCGGTTTCCCAATGGAAAGGGGACACGGCTTCTACCTTTCCTTAAATGCTTGCAGAGGTTTGCCAGGCAACGAGCCAACAACATGACTTTGCTTGACCCGACTGCCAATCAATTCGGCAACAAAGCCTCATTGGCTGCCGCTTTCTCCTGTGGGCGGGGACGAGAGCAGAAACTAGGCTGTTGACAGGGGAAATGGGAAGGACAGAGCTGGTGCAAGAGATCCCGAAAACACGCGGCCAATAAAAACAGCCACTTAGTCGAACAAATGAATTCATTATGTGCATTATTAAAACCACAACAGGCATCATAAGTTAATCGCCTTTCCAGATTGCCTGGACTTTTTATTGCGTTTCTCAATTTACACACACAGCAAAGCTCCGTTCGCTCGCTCGGCGCGTGTGTTGCTAGGCAGTTCAGCAGTAGGACACTCGGTTAAAAGTTGGACCCAAAATGGAGACGGACCCAAATTTAGACCTCTATGCAGACTGCCAACCAGGATTAGCCGAGACGTCATTAGTAGTGAGAAATCAGTCTATTAAAAGGGAAGGTCTTGATAACAATGTCACAGCGTGAGTACTGTTAATTTAATTAGTGCTGACTTTGATACAGGAAAGCATCTCTTTGAGGGGCTCGGAGAACCCAAGGTCTCAGGAGGCGCGTTCAATAGAATAAGCAATGACTTTGAGACATTTCTGCAGGGTCAGGAACATAAAAAGGCATTCAATTAAAACTTGAGGCTTAATCCGTTTCTGAATAGGACACATTGATTACCTGGGTGAACACTCCGAGAGAGCGAGGCATCACAAAGCCGATCAATGCTTTATGAATTCTAAACATCCCAGTTTGGAAAACGTAAATGCGCTCCTTTCACGCGACTTCATACAAAAAATGATTTCAAGACCGATGAATGGCAGAAAAGCACTGTTCTAACCGTAACGAATTCAAACGGTGCTGGGTTTTAATTACCAGAGAACGGAGTCGAAACCAAAGGCTTTGCAAAAAAAGAAAATATAATCTCTGCAAAAGCCAAAATCTCTGAAAAGAAAATTATCTGGAAAAAAAAAGGCAAAACATCTGTGAAAAAGCAATCATTTCCGCAAAAAAGCCAAAATGTCTGCGAAAAAAACAACATCTCTGCGAAAATCTCTGAAATAAAAGCCAAAATATCGGCGCAAAAAGTAAAAAAAACTCAGCAAAATAAAAAATTGGTTTAAAAGGCAAGCTCATAACAGGTTAAAGCTACAAAAAAGTATGAACACTACTGCTTTAACACCTTTTTTTATTTGTATATATTTCCAGGATTTTCCTTCCCAAAGCTTGGTTGATATGGGAATTGCTTTATTTATATTAGAACATAATCTGACATTGTAAAGCTGCTTTGACACGATGCTACAGAAGATAAATCTGACTTGACCTTTGTGCAATCTTGGTAAATCTTTTTATTATTTACATTCGATTTACTATCTGGGGGAATTTAATTGCCTAGATTTTTGTCAGGACCAAACGACGGGCAGTGCCCTAAAAATTGTGTATTCTATAAAGAATAGGGAACAAAATTCCCGGTGATTTTTCAGGCTGAGGTTTCTCTCGTTTTAATGACCCCACACTGCATTTTCCACTATAAAAACAGGCAAGTATTGATATTGATATTCAATTTCATTTTGTAATAGATCAGAATCGATTTTAAACCAGTATAAACCAGTTTAATTCCAGGTGAAGTGAGCCATTTTCAGCTTTTCAGGTCCAGGTTCCTAAGCTGTAAGGAGTTTGGAGTTGGAATTTGGATGGTACAGATTGCAGTATTTTTAATTCCAATATATTTGAACGCATTCAGTGCATAGTCTGCGGTGTAGACCGTACATCAGCTGCCACAAATCAAACGAGAAAACCTTGGCGAACTTTCCACATTGAAGCCGCATGAATTGAGTGCTACAAAAAAAAAAAAAAAAAAACAAACAAAAAAAAAAAATTAAGCACGAAAACCTTGGCGTTTTCCAACGGCCGGGATGTTGTGGATTCAGAAGCATGGCAGGAATGACGCACAAAGGCGCGATTACAATTCCTCCCTGCTCTGCTTTGCATTTCGAACCCAGAAATAAGAGAAATAAGAGAAGGTGGCGCTGGTGATGACATTGAGGACGACGGGAACAGTAAGTAAACGACGTGTAGGGCATGACTGTGGAACGCTTCTTTAAATGTCTTATTATAGCTTCTAATTACAAACTCCGACGCTTTGTTGTTCGGTTTCGCGCGGTGTCGGACACCCGGGGGGAAAAAGAGGCGGACGCAGGCCGAGTGCTCGTTTGTTTCTCGACGCTAACCTTGTCCAGACTTTCTAAACAATGATCTTTTCTAATTAGCGATACCGCAGGAATGACGACGGCGAGGCGGCACAATCTGCGAAACGTCTGCAGAGGGGCTGCTAGCTGCTCAGGAGTCGCACCGTCGGCCAGCCCGCATTTGGATTTCCGTGACCTCAAAGCCCGCGTTGGGGTGCGGTTAAAATCTGGGCCAGAGTAAACAGATGTGGTGAAACGGGGGCGGTTCCTTTGCCACAGCCCTGTGTAGCACGGGGAACAGGAGCCGATGAGGTGGAGATCATGGCTACATGGCGTTAGCACCGGGTGCCCCCGCTGTGTTACATGTTCTCGCTTTCCTTTGTCTGGTCGCAACCCATTAAATCCCACATAAGAGTCCATTGATACAAGTGACACGTACCCTGGGGGGCCATTTGGTTTGGAACAAAGAACTTAAATGGGTTTACACACCACTGCGACTGATCCTCCCCGTTTGTTTCCTCCCGTTTGTATTAGTATTGTTCTTACCGCGTGGTTGAAGCTGATGCAGATAACGTCTAGTGACAGCGCTCTTCTCGGGCGAGATTAGATTAGATTAGAATCAGCATCAGAGTTTCGGATTTGGAACTTCACACCGAGCGACCTAACGCGGCCATCTAGATCAACCCGATTTGGAAACTGACCAGAGATCAAAAGTCTAATTCATTTCTATAGGGCTTAAGAAAATGGACCATTGTCTCAAAGCAGCTCTACAATTTTACACAACAGTGGCAGGGAAAAACCTCTAGACCTACCTGGGCGTCTTTAAAGTAAGTTATCTAACTAATAAGTTAGCTAAATAAATGAGCAGAAAGAACGTCCAAAAATATATTAAACAAGTAAAATATATTATATATGCAGCCCGACATTCCCTTTTTGGGTCAAGAACTTTTGATTTTCATGGCTTGTTTTAAAAGAAAAAACATCTGAACACTTCTGTAACAGAAACACAGTACGGTGCAAAAGTCTTAGGCCACCATTGGTAATGACCGTATGTTACTGCTCACACTAATGAGGGGAATTTTCAAAATGAATATGAAGCCATTAAAAAAGGAGCGTTTTTATTTTCTCATTACATCAGAAAAGCAACTAAAAAGTCAAAAGGTTGTTCCGATTATGCAAATGAGATGCCATAATAATATTAGCTCACTAATTATGTACGATATATTTATACGGGTGAACAGAAACATGTCCAACTGGACCAAAGTGCCCCCATGTTGAGCGTTCTGTAGGGTGTATGGTCACCCAAGGGTGACGGGGTGTGGACAGAAGTTCTTGTTGATTGATTTTTTATTAATATAAATCTTCCCTCGTTTTAGTGAGCAGTATTTAGTAAGGTCTTTGATAAAGTCTCCTTATGAGAACGTAACCAAACATGCAGAACGTTTGTATACAGGGTTAAAACGGCTTCTAGAGGCTACTGTGAGAACCTCCCCTTACACTGGGCAAGGGCAGCACCCCTGGTCACACCACTACTTCAGCTTGATCATGGAATGGTCATGGAATGAAGCTTGATCATGGAATGAAGCTTGAAGAAGAACCTTGATCATGGAATGGCCTTTTTGGAGAAACTAAGTTTCTCCTTACAGCTTACAACTAAACGTGGCCTAAGACTTTTGCACAGCGTTGCATATAAACGCAAAACAACAACAACAACAAAAAAAATCCCCCTCTGGTCTGAATTTGATTTGGTACTGCTTAGCCTAGGATGACCATAGGGGAACGCCTTTGCACCCTGTGGAGGATAAACAAAGCACTTGTGTAATTACTGCACTGCTGCTCTCGACGATGAACGACTGCCGGATTTGAGACCGACCGCAAAATTCCATTTTAAAAATAGCTCGGTACGTGAGCAGGTCAGCAGAGGCGCGAGTCGAAAAGTCCTGCTGTATTTATATAGGATCGGACACTCTGAAGGCTAATGAGCCCCGGTGACCCAATTAGCGCCTTGTCCTGACCTGGCTCCTGAACGAGGACGGCCTCGTCCCACAGATGGATCCGAGCTCGACCTTTCAGACCTGCTCGGCCCACGGGTCTAAACGGCCCGACCAGCTCAGGATCAGGCTTAACCCGATCAGTCCAGAACCGTAAAAATGTAAACGGCAGCGAAGCTTCACGACTTCCTGAGATTCCGGTCGGCCGTTTGAGCCGGCGTTCCTGACGAAGCGCCCTCGGTCCTGACCGTCGCTTTTGATCAGACGAACGCCTCGAGCCAGTTTTGGATTTTGACAGGGCGCACGCAGGCAAGTTTCCTCCTGCGGTTCTGCTAACAAAGTCCTCTCTGTCCTCACCTTAAATTCCTTTTGGCACACATTCTTGAGCTCACGCCAGGATCTGAAAAGCGGGAGAGGAGTGCTCAGGCACATGGCTCCCCGAGCACCGGGCGGCGACCCCGACGAGACGCCGTTTCAGCCCCATTAGCCAGGGCCGTAACAAACAAGTAATGACGGCGCCGAGGGGGACGTTTACGGAGCCGCGGTTATCAGTTACACTTAGCAAGATTTACTCATGTTTTTAAATATTCAGGGTGTTTGGATGATTAAATATTAATGCGCACTTTCCCCGTGGTCGTCTCGCTTCGGTTTAATACTTCAAGTAGATTATTAGTCAAAGGCGGACAGATGAAATTCTCACGCGAAGACAGAGGAGGGTTCGTAACGAACTTCACGGATGATCCTTCATTCGGAACGCGTTCTGTCATTTAGGAACGTACTCGTGTCGCACACGAATTCGAATGGCCCTCGTAAATCACATCTTCCCTTTTCCCCCGTTCCTCCGACCTTTCACGTCACAATGAATCTGATTTTAGGTATCAGAGCTACTTTTCTTTTTACAGACAGTGTTCACAGCGTATCGTTTTTGTGCCGAGTGACCGACGCGAGCTTGTGGACGTACAAAAGACGAAAAGGGAACAGACCTCGTTTAAGGAGTTTTAATTTCGAATTCGCATGCCCCGTCATGCAAGCGCCCCTGCCGTTTTCGTGAGTCATTATTTGAGTTGGAGACGATATCGGAAAAGTAAGACCCTCAAACCTTGATATTGCTGCTTATCAGTGGACGGATGGTTTATTACGATATTTTAAATGAGCTTAAAGCAGTACATTTTAGGAGATGATAAATGGACGGGGGGTGGGTGGCGGGGGGTAAAAGAGTGACAACATAACCGAGACAAAACGACAATTCAGTCCGAATCCGATTTCCACCCTACAAAAATAACTCAAACCCACATTTATTGGGGCCACCTCTGAAAATCCCAGGCGAGTTAAAGGCGGCCAACGTCCCGAGACCCTAACCCCTGCGCTCCCTTTTTTGCCGGAGTTCGTTTCGGGCTCCGTATTAATCCTGGTGCCGCTCGGAGAGCAGGTGAACTCGGCCAAAGATTTTCCCACGATCCGGGAGCAAATCCACTGCCCCGAGCCCTTCCTAGAAGGCGGCCATCTGTCTGCTGTTTTCACTCTGGGAGGGCAAGCGTCAGCTGCATGACCAAATTCAACGTTCCAACACTTCCCCCACGGTCACGACCCCCCAAATCGTACAGAGCGAGTGCAGATTTAAACCTAAAAAAAAACAACCCCAGAACTCCAAAATACACGGATAAAACCTTAATTATTAATAAGATATTAAAATACAGACAGGCTCGCCACAACAAACCTGACAAACTAACCTTTTTCTAAAAGCAACTTTTCCAGTGACGGCAGCATAACGTTATTTAAAAAGCTCCATTTTTTATCTTACGAGCTACGAAAGACGCAGGCACGTTATCCCGACCGAACGGCGGCGCTTTGATTTCTCGATAAAACCCCAGAATAACAAAAGGAAGGCAAAGGATCCACCCAAAACAAACACAAGCGCGCCCGAAAACGGACAGCTCTACCTCCATGGAAAAATCATCCTCTAAAAGGAGAAATTTGAGCGAGATCATGTGACGTGCTCTACCTCTTTACCTCCTCCCTTCTTTTTTTTTTCCAAATCTACCATGTGCCATCGTTTTATTTGGCTCCGCAAAGCTGCCACGCTGATTGTCGGGCTCGTCCTGGACCGTCCTCGTCCCCTTAAAATGCGTGACATTGCCTCTGTGGGAGCATGAGAACCAGATCCTCCTCAATAGCGAGGTCTCCGTGCCCTGGCCCGTAACCATGGAAGCAGATGCCGCCTCTTACCTCCCGGTGGCTACGGGCTGCACCCCGATTCAAAAAGCAGGTCCCGCCTTAATTTCTCTTCATCCTGACCGAACTTGTCTGCGCTTCAAAAGGGAGTCATTGTGCAGGTCACTGGTCTAGACTCGTTTGCACGGTCTATGGAGCAGCCTTGATGTAACCCTTGCTCTCCGGCTGCGGCCGTACGACTGGGGACTGCGTGGGGACGTCAGAGACGCCGATTTGAAAAGGAGCCCTGTCCGATTTCGCCATTGTGCCTTTTCATTCATCGATCGAATGAATATCGAACCTTCTGTCGGTGCGTGTGTGAAACAGATAGCTTAGCAAGCAGTTTTTTTTCCCTTCTCCGGTAAGGACCGGCCCGTTTGGCCTGCTCCTTTTTTTATTCCCCGTTTAATTTAATTAATATCGTTCAATTTCATTACATTTAAAATCGACCTCGTGTTACTATGCAGCATGAGTTCTCACAATCAAATGTTTACGTTTAAAAAGGTAATGGGGCTTGTTTAGAAATCTTTTTATATTAATGCGATTCATATAAATATTATAATTCTTTTTATCACGAAAAATCAATAATAAATTAATAAATTCATTAAAATAATTAAATGTTAACACAGCAGATGGGACTGCATGATATTGCTAATTTCTGCTCAAGCATTAAATTATATATGTATATTTTATATATAAAAATTATTTTATGCTTGATATATATATACACACACACACACACACATTAAAAAATATTACTTTATGCTTGATATATATATAAAATGTTTAATAATTCTGAAATTCTTATAGGAAAAAAAAAATGGTCGTTTGCACAAATTATATGGAGATGAACAAAAGGCATTAATATAATTAATTAATCATTAACAATAATTCCCATACTATATTACAATAATAATTAAGGCATAATAATACTAATTAAATGATAAAAGATTATACAAAAGGTAATAAAAACCTGGCCGTTTTAAAAACTGTTAGTATTCGATTTTTAAAAATGTTTTAAAAATTTTAATTAAAAGGCAAAACTGTTGTTACTTCACAACATGACACACACACACACACACACACACACACACACACACACACACACACACACACACACACACACACACACACACACACAGCTGCAAACGTTGCTACTACTTGAAAATTCAAGACAATCTCATAATTCAAATCCTAATATTAAAAGTATTCAATCTGCCAAATGTTTGAATTTTAAACATACTTTTGCAACATTAAGTAAATCATTTCAAACCCGTATTCATATATACACACGTCCATTATAAAATAAATAACGTGCATGGCGTTGGTCCTACGGTGCGTTCCTCTCTATTAATAGCATTTTTAAAAAACCCCGTACGCACGTGAAGATCCTTCTCAGGACGTGTGGAATCCCGCCCGGCGCCTCGGCACCAAAACACAAAAGCTGTGCTGTTAAACACGTTTAAGGATGGTGATCAATTTTCTTTTGTCGTTCTTGTATAAAACATTTAAAGCGTGTTTTGACTGGGATGATCCCCGCACTCCATCTGACACGTTGCCATGGAAGTGGGGCGGCGGGAGGACAAAACCCCGGCTGAAAGTGAGCAAATTCAAAGGCGAGGGACGGAAAAGGAGCAATGAAGTGAGAAGACAATGTCATTGTTCCCAGGAAGCACAAAATGAGCAAAGCAACGGCCTTTAAGAAGCTCGACGTCGACGCATAGCCCAGGGAGGGATCCTCGGCACCGCGGCGGACGCACCGATTTACACAGGGATTCTTTAGCGTCTAACATACGGCACAGACACTCAAGATTCTGCCGCTAAGACGTAATTAGAAAATAAGAGTTAATAAAACCTCGAGTAAAGAGGCAGCGGATTATAAACGAATAAAGACAGAATTATATAACAAGGATCAGTATAGAACGATTAAGATTAGGAAACGGAATATCGCGACAGGAATAACCCCTGATATTTAATAATTCACTATTATATATTAATTCTAATATTTCTATATAATAATAAAAAGCACAAAAGTGAACCTTATATGATATAATTTAGAATATAAAGCTCCACGTGACAATTGCACAGTCCATAAATCACCCCGAGAGGCGCTGATATTCGGAGGAAATCTTTCGTTTCGTTTCATTAATTAAGAAAGCGACGAAGCAAATTAACAAAGCAAATGAAGGTGAAGGAAAATTGTACAAAAGCTTTATAGTTTTCGTTCAGGGCTGAAAGACATGACTCAGTTTATTTCTCTTATTCTTAAGTCCCTGGTTTTTTTCCATTCAAATCACGAAATCCTGATTTCATTTAATAATAATTCAACGACCATAACAAATAACAAAATCCTACCATCTAGTTCATATTATATATATATATATATACACACACACACACATATATATATATATATATATATATCTACATCTATCTATCTATCTATCTAACTAATAATATATTATATATAATAATATAATATAATATATAATAATATAATATAATATAATATAATATATATATATTATATTTTTATTATACATTATTATATCTAATTTATAGAGTTTTTAAGACATTGCCATAAATAAGTGTCCCTTATTCCCCATTCCCTAATTAATTTCTTCCCATATTTCTGGACGTTTGGTCCAAAAACAGACATGCAGGGAAATGACTAAGAAAAGGTTTGAAATCTCGTGAACTGAGAGCATGAAGCATGAATTGGAACAAAGGAACGTGAGCGACATTAATCATGCTGCGTAAAACAAATAACAGATATGAGAAGGGTTAAAACACTTAGGTGGGTCTAAAAGGCGTAACGGATAAAATCCTCGTACTCGTGGGCTGAGTGGGAGCGAGAGCAGGATAGAAACAGGAACAGGGTACAGACACTCCGTGCTGAAGGCTTTTGGTGTGTGTCCCGCATCACTGCGACTGTGCTGGTTGTTGTTGGCCACGGCTAAACGCATTAACTCAAGTTTCCACATATCCATCACGTCAGGTCCATTAGCGGAAACCCGAACGACCGCAGAATAAATCAAGACCAGTTCAGTCTCATGTTGTTCGAGGCTGGGATCGCTCCATGGCAAACTATTTTTTAATTAAATCCGCCTAGAAGTCCTAGATGCTAGAACGACAAGCCATTATAACATGAGCTGCTCTGGCATCTTATCGTAGCTCCAGCTCAAATCGGAGAATGTGAAGAAAAAACAAAACTCGATATTAAAAGTATCTTATGCATTCTGTACGGTGCATGCCAGGATAAACCGAAACAATTCTTTAAAATTCTACTGACCAAAAAAAACAAGACATGAGAAAAAAAACCCAAAAAAAAACAACCAAAAATCGGATATAATTTGGAATTAAATATATTATACTGCTATGTACATGAATGCATACAGAATAAATAAAGCCCCCGAATATATCTAATTATAAAATACACACACACTGCTTTTTATACACACGCTCACAAAAATAAGGGCATTTTGTTTCCCCCCTAATTTTTGGGGATTCATAGAAATAAACGAATGAATCCTGCTCTGAACGACGAGTGGATTTGGGGAAACAGTACGAGGAAATGTTATATAAAGTTTATTGGGATGTTGTTGGGACAAAACACGGCTTTTGAAATATACTGCTCACTTAAGAAAATATCGCCTAATTTTGTGAGCAGGATACGTTGCCTTAAAATGGGAAAGTACATTTTTCCCAAAAATCACAAAGGACATTTCCAAGGATGACTGAGCAAGTGAATTTATAACTATTTCAGGTATGAAGGCAAACAAGACAAGGTGATAAATCTACACGGATGTATTTATGCGCCCTGTAAGATGATCAAAAACACTCCTTTTTAAGATTTCGAATGTCCAGAGGTTCAGCTCGGGGTGTCGTGTTCACCAAAACAGCCCATCCCTTATAGCAATGACTAGTGGTCACATACAAACAGTGTCAGTCGGAATCAGCCTCCCTTTTCCTGCACATCCCAATCTCCCACGTTCATGTTCATGAAGCAGCCCCACACACACACACACACACACACACACACACACACACACACACACACACACACACACACACACACACACAC
>JAUZSV010293161.1:0-10714 GCA_034780495.1 Parotocinclus cesarpintoi
CGGTCTTGGGATAAGCCTAATAAAACTAAAGTGCTGCAGGATGGTCTGGAGCGAGCTGGTCGTAGGGACCTGGCTGAAAGGTTACGCTGTCTGCACTGGGGCCATCAGAAACTCAGCCGTAGAGTTGAGCTTCCTTCTGCTTTTCCCTTTCTCATTACCGTCCACAATACCATAGACAACAAGGACGGTCTGCGTCGAATCAATGAACTTAATCGCAGCTACAACTAATTTCTTTGGGTGGACAGAACACTCCATATTGTAGTATATTTGCTCTCAGATGCACATGATACCTGAAAATGAACTACAGCAGAATTTATAGTTTTAAATCATGAGCACAGAACTGAAGGCTATTTTTACACCATCGTACAATGTCTAGAATATGATTTAAACGCATATTTATCTATAGCAGCACTAGTTTATAGGCTTTTACAATTAATGTTATTATGTACTGAGAAAAGCATGAAAATGTAGGGCTGGTAATGACTACCTTGAGTATTTTGTAAACAGATTTTCATTTATTAGTACTCAAAACATGCACATACAATGCACATGCTGTATGTTAAAAATGTGTAGTAAGAACTATATCTTGATAGAACATTTGTTTTAGTGGTTTTGGTTTGTGGATTTGGTATCAATTGATTTAGCAGCATTAAATTGGAATGAACTTATTGTAACAGAAAGTCTGTTAAAACTGCACTATAAATACACTATATTTTATACTTAACTTTAACATTTAAAGACAAAGACAAGCTAGTGTGTCTCACATTTATTTCTACAAGGTGTAGCTGTGTCCAATTAAGAGTGAGTGAGCACAGTGTTTAAAAACTCCAGCAGCACTGCAGTGTCTGATGCAGTCATATTTCATATTGAAATATCCCCTAATTTTGTAAGCAGTATAGTATTTGATTTGTAGGTGCACTGATCATTAGAATACAGAGTAAGGGGATGAACAAAGATGCAGAGAAACAGATCTACAGGCTGTAATTGTAGAACTACTAAGTGCTTCTCTGTGGTAAAAATAAGAATGAAAATAAGAATAGAAGCAAAGAGGTGTACCTTATAAAGTGATCAGTGAATTTATAATAAATATAAGCCTGGTGCACAGTAAACAGGATGTTGAAAGAATCTGATTAACAATACAACAATACATCTAACGTGGCCATATATAAGTCCACATTAAATTCCATCGACACTACAAAGAATAATAATGCATTAATACACCCAGTATTTAAAAGTACCCCCAAAATATTTGCAGTACAATAGCTTAATCTCTGGGGCACTTAAACTCCATTCAATATTGATTTAATAATATCAGAGCTGGGTACCTTTACCCAAACGTAAACGTTTAAATGTTAAAAGTTAAATTAATCAGACTTAAACTGAACTTAATTAAACTAAACGTATTTTGGGTAAACATTTATTTTGCATTAAATGTATCATACATTGCTATTTAACTTTATTTGATCTAAGCACAAATGGCTCATTAGGCGCCACTGCTCGTATTACCACAAACCATGCAATAGTTGCACCCTCACAATTGTCCTGTAAAAAGAAAAGCAAACGACAGCATTTCTATATATTATAAAGACTCCTCTACCTACAGTTTTATAATTGTGTCGCGTCGAATCGGAATCGACTCCAAAATGTTCTGGACTCGACCTGTCCCACTTTAACCGGCTAAACGTCGAGGCAACCTAACCGTGAGGTCCAGTACTCACTGTGTAACCAATCAGCGGTATGTGCATGCCCTCAGCGCTAGCCGGTTTGGTTGCGCGGTGCTACGTCGATCTCTGTAGGATACGCGATTGAAACGGCATTAATAATTACTAACATTAATAATGGAGCACATAATGCTATATTTATTGGAGTTTTATTCATGAAACCTCACTTTAACGCAAAGACATTCCGCTTGTTTGTGTAGCATGGGCTAGCTTGTTCCAGTTACAGCTGAGAATGTAAATTACGAAGCTGATCTGTAAGCCATTGTGATCGGATTGCAGTTTATTTCATTTTCTTTCGTATATTATATAATTGCGGATAAATCTGGATTCCGGTGTGATTGAGCTGTGAAATGGCTACAGCAAATGGTTTCAGTGGTCCGGAGGAGCTGGAGGATTCATACCATGCCTTAAATTTGATAAGGGAGCTGAAATATTTCTACGACTCTCAACTTCTGGTGGATGTTACCATTGAAGTGGGATCAGGTCCAATCGGGTCTTCAGCTGTGTCCTCCAGATCTGATGGAGGGAAACTTTTTCGGTGTAATCGCAATATTTTTGCCGCTGCAAGTCCATATTTTAAGAGCATGTTCACAGGAGGATTATACGAGAGCACCCAGAGCAAGATCACCATTCATGATGTGGAAGCAGACTCCATGTCTCTGATCATCAACTACTGCTACACCGGCAAGGTGACCATCACAGAAAGCAACGTGCAAAGACTTTATGCAGCTGCTAACATGCTGCAGGTCGAGTACATCAGACACGCCTGTGCTGACTTTATGACAAGAAGGCTGGACATTTCGAACTGTACAGGGATCCTTAAATTTGCAGACACTTTTGACAATCCAGACCTGAAAAACAAAGCTCAAACTTTCATAGCAAAGCATTTTTCTCAGCTCAGCACCAGCGGTAAAGAACTATGTGAACTGGACATGAAACAAATAAAGGAGATACTTAAGCTGGATTCCCTGGATGTTGATTGTGAGATTAAGGTGTGCACTGTGGCAGTACGATGGATAGAACAGAACTTGCCAACCGATACGGACGATGCGTTGAACATACTTCAGTGTGTCCGATGGTCACTTTTCACAGAGAAAGACAGGTTTCATTTAGATGGCATTATGTCAAAGCCTTTTCTAAACAAGCACCTTTCATGTCTTTTGGACTTGTCTACTAATGGAGAGAGCAATATGGCTATTAATCATGCAAAGCAGAGGATTGGTAAAAGTGCGAAAGAAATGGTTTTGTTCTTCGGCAGACCAAATGAACCATTTATGTGCTGTGATCCTTACACAGAAGAAGTTTACTCTATGGCATCTCCTGTCATTAATCTGAGCAATCAGAACTTTAAACGTTCGCTGTCTGAAACATTTTTAGTCTGTGTAACCCCCGAGAACAACCTGTACATCGCCTCGCACCTCTCAAAGCACTTTTGGGTGTATAATCCGTTGCCGAATTGCTGGCAAGAACTGGCTGAGAGACTGCTTGGAAGAGTTCATGCATATATTGGCTACCTCAGTGGGCACATGTATATTCTTGGCGGCAGAGATCCTGTATCTGATGCCAGGTTGAAGGAGGTGGAGTGCTACAGCATTCAAAGGAACCAATGGATGTTTGTTGCCCCACTGCCTCATTCGTTGTGTAAGATTCAAGTTGTAACAGTTAATGAGCAACTTTATGTCATGAACAAGAGAAGAATACTTTGCTATGAGCCCAAGAGAGACCACTGGCTCCAGCGCGGCTCCTTAAAACGCAACAAACTCCACAAAGCCTGCATTTTTCAGGATCATATCATCTGCCTTTGTGACATCCCAGTGGTAAAAGCCTATAACCCGGTCAGAGGAGAGTGGAAACGTATTGCGGACATACCCATTGACAGCAGTGCTCTGAACTACCAAGTGGTTCAACACAACAACAAACTGCTCCTGCTCACTCTTGCCATTGTTCATCACAACAAAAACAGACTGGTCATCCACGAATATGACTCTTCCAGGGACACATGGAAGAATGTAGTCAGCATGTTTGGATCCTCATTTGGTTCGATAAGTCTCTCTGCTCGTATTTACACTGCCTGCCTTAGTTCAGGCCAGGATTTCATTACTGAGGACGATGATGACAGTGTGTCCAGTGTAGACTGGGATTTGGGATTGACTGACGTAGACTCATATTCTGGCAGCTCAAGCTCCTTTTCTGATGAGAATTGGTGACAAACTGTCTGGAAGTCATGGTGGCATATTCAGGGATATACGGAGGTAATGAAGGTTTTATCCAGTATTCACACTGGTTGTGCCTTTTCAACTCGGTTCTCTCAGAACTGGTTTACGGCTAATCACTTTGCCAAGGATAAGTACTGCTGAGGATGATCTTTTAATGCATCATTGTTCTTTCTATTCTGATTTCTTTATTTGCACTAAATACACCAGTTATCATATTCATTTTAATTAACAGAACTTAAATTTGCAACTAAATGAAACCTTTTTAAGGTACTGAGCAAATGACAGGAGATGTGTACCCACATCATCATGAGCCAAATATGACTGATGGCATTACTGGTTGTGTATTAAACTGTAACAACTTTTGGTTTGACATGGTAATTTTGAAGAACTAGCAGTTTCCAACACAATCCAAACTATTTAAATTTCCTTTATTTAATTCCCACTGTAACATATATTGTCTTATAATGCCACAACTAACTACACTGCTCACAAAAAAGGGGATATTTAATTATGGGATATATCATTTTGAATATCCCTACATTTGTGTGAGCAGTATATATGGGGCACTAAGTTGGTAACACTACCACACGGACTCAGGTTTGAGTTGATTATTTCATATTAAAGTTAGAATTTTATGTCACATTACTGTGAGATTTTGGGCTAGTTGCAAATTAGAAATCTGATCATCGTCCGAGTCGTGTTAACCACGCATTTCAATTATTGATTATCTTTTTAATCAAACATTTAAATATATTGATTGGATTACCACAAAATCTGATTTTATGCAATTTTCTAAAGTTTGCAGATTTAAGCACATGTAAATGTACTCACTATTACAGTGATCCCTACCCAGCCAGGGGAAAGACTGTTGTGCCAGTCAGGGCATGCTTATGTTCCCTGTGTTTTCCGGTGATAGACAGCAAAACGCCTGTGATCTGTGCAAGAAAGGTGAGGCTAAAGTGGGGTTAATACAGGGTTAAAACAGGATATGAACAGGGTCTGGGCCACTAACTTGCTATGACGGCTGTATAAGTCTACCTACACCTTTCTATAGTAAATTCTGGTATTTATATATTATAAGTAATGGTTGTTTATTGTTAATGTCTAGAAATTAAATGCTTTAAGATAGTTGAGCACATACTCACACTCTCAACTTTATGACTGAGATGAGCATATCCCAATTTAATGTAGGGGATAGACATGTTAGACATTTTATGTTAGTCCAATAGGAAAAATTGAAATTGCTCTTCAAACCATTTTTTGGAATGAGGTACATTCGGATTACAGGGATTAGCTGTACATTACTGGCTGTTTATGTGTAAACTAATTAAGGATTCACACTGCTTCAAACGGATATTTTTGTGTTACAGCCAGAATCTACTCATGATCCTGTTATTAGATAGACATTTTTGTTTCCATACACATTGTCAATTTTATCTGCTCAGTTTACCATAAGGAAGCATTTTGTAGTTCTACAATTACAAACTGTTGTAGATCTTTTTACATACTTTTGTAGTCCCTTTTACTCTGTTCTCTAGTGGTCAGGATCCACATAAGACAAGCACAGATCAGGTCGGGAAGATCAGATAAGGAAAGGTGGGACATCATTCTCAGCACTGCAGTGACACTAATGTGTGTTAGTGCTGCTATAGTTTTTAAACAACTTAGTGTCATTGCTGAACTGAAAATATTCCACCACCAAAAAACATCTAGTCACCAGCATCCTGCAAGCAAAACACACATTAACACACCACCTCCACACCAGTGTCACTGCAGTGCCGACTGGTTTGCTACTCAGCCTTGTTGTATCACTGGTTTGACCCATTCTACACAATCTTTTTTTCACTTTACAACAATGTTTTCCTGGTCTTAGTTAGCAGGAAGGTTTAGTGCCTGTCCTGGAGTGTGCAGGGCACATGTTTAAGCTTGCCCTGGACGGGACACAAGTCCATGTCAGTTGTTGCTGTTATAGTGCCAGGGGAAGATCTGCCATTTGGCTTTTCCTCCCTCAAGTAGGGTCATTTGTGCATGTTTGATGCCTGACCCCACAGGAAGGTGTTGCCCACCTGACCGTCCTGTGCCACTGTCATTGTGAACTGATATTGCCATCTTAACCATAAGAAGCTTTTGTTTTCTAATTGTGACTTTACTTAAATTTGAATTGTATCTGTCTGAAAGATTTAAAAGGTGCTTAACATAGAATGATGTCCTCAGGATAATAATACCAACTAGTAAAGTGTTGTTACATTGTAAATTGTTTCTTGTTTAAGAGAAAAGTTCAGTATTAATATTTTTGTGAGCTATGTAATGTATGTTGTAATTCAGCAAATTTCCATTCATACATCATCTTTTTTTTAAACACATTTTCATTCATACAGTATTACACTGTGGAATTTTATCTGTAGAATTTGCAGTGTTTGTCATCTTTCATAATGAAGTAAAGATTTTTGTCAGGACAAATTATAGGCCATGTGTGTGAATTGTGTTTGGGTGTGTGGGGATGACATATATCACCAAACGACCTTAAAAATGATAGACGGATGTCAAAAACACCATTTTGATTTGTGTTATGTTCATGTCAGTAGAAAGTACTTACAAGAAGAAACGTGCAAGTGCTTGTGTGATACACGTTTAAAGATTAATATGTCAATAAAATGTAGTGACTTGTCCACAGAAGCAACCTAGCGAAGTCTAGTCTTTTCTATCATTCTAAATTACATCATGTTAACCCTTCAGGCCTTCTCGTTCTGGGAGGTACTTCCATCATTCAAGAATGAGGTCATTATTCACCCCTGAAATCCCATAACATGCTATTGTACATCACTTAGAAATGTACGGACTGATCAAGGCAATATTTTGTTTTTGGTTATGCTTATTTCATTGCATTTCCACTTGTTTGATTACATATGTGTTAGCTTCACAGGCGTTTCATAAGTGCAGCTAGTGTTTTAGTGTGTCTGCTTTACGATTGATTTGTGCCCTATCTAGTGTTGTTTTTGCCTTGCACCCTCCATCTCTGGCTAGCCACAGGCTATACCGCGACGCTGACCAAGAGGATGAGAAGATAAATGGTTAAAGAATAATAAATAATCTTAATAATAATCTTTGAAATCTAACATATATTGTCTCTTGATTTTTTTTATCTTGATTTTTCTCTTTACCATTCCAATAAAATTATTTGCTTAATTATCAAGCTGTGTCTTAAACATCTGGTTAAAAAATAGATATCAATCAACTTTTCAAAACACACTTAGAAGAACTGTCCCCTGAAAACAATTACTGTAAAAAAAATGGGCACAAACAAAGTAACATCATATAAACACAACTATTTTAATTAAAAACATACTATGTAGCCAAAGGTTTGTGGAGTTTTAAGGTCTGCTTTTCCAGCAACACTCATTTGTAACACGTTCATAATACAACCCCAAATTAGAAAAAGTTGGGACTATATGGAAAATAAGACAAAAAACACTGCAGTCTTCCTTATGTTTTACTTTGAATTCTATTTAATTCCAGGCAGTATGAACCTAATATTGTTTTGTCTGGACAACTTCATTTCATTTGTTAATGAACATGAGCATTTTTTTTTAGTTCAGATCATTGCTGTAAAATCTCATTATACTTTTCCGCATTAATGCTGTCACCACATAACTGCAATTTAACTTCGCCAAAGGTACTGACAAAAGCCCTTTACCATGACAGACCCTGGAAATTTTATTGTTAATAACAGTCTGGAGGGTCATATACTTAAAATCACATAATCTTTTGTACATTGTTCCTATTCCTAAATTTCCCCAGTCCCTAAAATGCTAAAAATATAATATAATATATATATATATATATTAACAAATGAAATTAAGTTGACCAGACATGGTATATCTTGGGTTCATACTGCAATAAAATAAAGATAAAAGTAAGGAATATTGTGGACATTTGTATTTGCACTTTTCATAGCACGGCAACTTTTTCTGGCTTTAGGATGTATAAAGCTTATGTTTTCTTAATCCATCAACAAACAACAGCAGTAGAATATGTTGCACCTAATACTCCAGTGGTTCTCAATATGACACACTTATAGCTTTCTGCTCACGAGTAATGTTAATCAACTTTCTGCCCTGCTGTCCATAAATGCAGTCCTATTTGAATTTGTTGGTCAACTTTAATTGAGAACTTGGCTGGCTTTCACAGAACCTTGACCTCAACCTTAATTAGATGCCTTGTAAAAAGATCTAATGAAATCCCTCTTATAAGAATAAAAGTTGTACTATGTGCAAAATAGGAGAAGGAGGGTCATTTTTGGGTGTCCACAAACTTTTGGTCATATAGTGTAGTTTTGTGTGATGCAATGTCAAAACATTATGTGTCTGAAAGATTATGTTTTGATCCCAAGAATGGTAGGTTAATGCCGGGCATACGTTAACTGTAAATTCTCAAAAGCTAATGAATTCTCCACATCCATATTAGAGTTTAAGAGAATACATTTGTTATTCACTCAGAAGCTCACTAGCTGTTCTGTTGTGTGTTTGCCTGCTTATTATCTCACATTTGGACTAGAGACTGTTCTAACTCCGTTGATGCACTTAGATACATTATTAAAGGTTACTTGTGTATGTTTGTATGACTTTCCGCTGCTTAAGTTTTAACAAGCGGTAAAGGTCATTCGTTAGGCTACAGTAAGCGTAATATACTTAATGTTCTATAATTAGTGTGATTCTGTTATACATTTAAAAAGGATTAGCATGTGTATAACAGTTTTGACTTGGGTCGTGGTAAAACAACAACAACAACAACAACAACAACAACAACAACAACAACGTTGTAATAATGCTTATCATAAAATATTTGGGATCAATTTCTTCATTAATAAACTCTAGATGGATGTATTAGAATAGCACGTGATGTGGTGTAATCCCTGCTCTATCCACTAGATGGCAGTAGATCAGACTGAACTTGTGTTTAAATACTCTTTAGCTGGGTGCTGTACTCGCCGGGCGCGGTGGCGCGTGCCTGTAATCCAAGCTACTGGGAGGCTGAGGCTGGCGGATCGTTTGAGCTCAGGGGTTCTGGGCTGCAGTGGACTATGCCGATCGGGTGTCCGCACTAAGTCCGGTATCGATATGGTGCTCCTGAGGGAGCTCGGGACCACCAGGTCGCCTAAGGAGGGGTGAACCGGCCCAGGCCGGGAACGGAGCAGGTCAAAGCCCCCGTGCCGATCAGTAGTGGGATCGCGCCTGTGAATAGACACTGCAGTGCAGCCTGAGTAATACAGCGGGACTCAGTCTTTTTCTCTTTAAATTTAAACAACTAAACTAATCTATTCTGCTCTTTAAATCTATTATAAACACACATGCATAAGAGCTAAAGCAATCAAGTTAAAACGCCTTTCTTATAATCTTACTGCTTCGTAAATGGTACAGAAATGGAAGATTTATTTCCTCCTCTCGTTACTGTGTTCAGCACAACATCGCCTCCCTTTGGATAGAAAGTGAAAATACAGCCTATATACCAGCTGATTAATGTGCTGACCGAGGGGAGGCGCTATTTCACCGCATATCTTTAGTCTTTTAAAAGAGCAGCTGTAATTCCTTTAAGACTGTCACTAAAATGTAAAAAAATGGTCAAACATGTACAGTTGTGTTAACATTTAATCACTACAAATCCATTAAAAGACATTCATCTCGAATTTGTGTTCATTCAGATTCAGCTACTTATCACAAATCAACTTATTCGATTTTTTTCACTTCTCATACATTTCCGTAGCGTCAATACCATATATTTCAATAAGTAGTTTTCTTATATGGTCTATACATGGTCAGTGAATTTGCATGTAGAAGCTGAGCGTCCATTCACTTCAATGAGACCGCATGCAAAAGTTTTTTTTTTTTATTGCCTCGAACTCGACTGTGATTGGATAAATCCTATGATTTTGTCCCGCCCCCGGACGCTCAGTGTCTCTGGGGCTGAGAGGAGCTGTTTTCTGACCTCGACTGGTCTGGACTCTGAGCTTCCACATTATGTTTGGAGGATCGGTCGAAAGGATAAAACTTTTTTTGATTGACAGCTATTTTGAGATAAAAACCACCACTTAATCATCAGGAGCTCCATTCCATTGAGGAATTTGCAAGTAAAAACGAGAGACAAACTGTAACCCATTTGTTGGTATTTGCTTGGTGAAATTGCTTGACCATTTTCATTGTTCATTTCTTACACAGTAAATAAAACATACTCAAAGTATTTCCTTGTTACAGTTGAACTTAATTTCAAGATTTTTGTTTTCGAGTTTAATATTATTTCGTTCGTTGTTGCAATACTTCAGCTGTACAAACTGTTATCGTTAGTGGCAACAACTAGAGCTACAACTGCGGGTGTAGAAATGATTTTCTCCTGTTTAAAATGCTTAAGTCTTAAACTCCAACACAATGGGCCAAGGCCATCTAAGCAGTCTAGCTCTGCTGGCCATTGAGTCAAGAACTCTGAAAAGATGCTTACGATAAAGTCGTAGAAGATTAAAGGTTGTTCTAGGTACAAAATTGGAGAAGAAGGGGTATTTTTGGGTGACTACAAACTTTTGGTCATACAATGTAGCTTTGTGTGATGTCATGTTATTATGTGAGAAATATACTTGTTTTGTTTCCCAAAATGAAAACTGAAAATGTCCCCTCAGGATGAATAAAGTACTTTATCTATCTATCTATTTAAAAATGGTAGGTTAATGCCGGGCATACGTTAACTGTAAATTCTCAAAAGCTAATGAATTCTCCACATCCATATTAGAGT
>JAUZSV010293270.1:0-19545 GCA_034780495.1 Parotocinclus cesarpintoi
CAGTAAACTTGCACCTCTATTATTGCAGAAGTACTAAATATGTATCATATTCTATACAATTCACAAAACAGTAAAATAAGAACTCTTTGATATCATAGAAACTAGAGCCAATTGACAGTTTTCCTTGTGATATTTGAATTCAGCACATAAAAACCATTAGGGAATGACTCATTTCATTTCAGAAACAAACAACTTTTGAAAATTTGTTGACCAGTGTTATTTTTGTATTGCATTTATTTTGCATGTTCATGTTTATAATCATTACTTGCATTTTGGGTCGGAAACAGATTCATGCAAGTTACGTTCTTACTTATGGGGAAATATGATACCGACTTTGAACGTATCGAAGTTCGAACGACCTTCTGGGACCAGTTAGGGTCAAATTCCGAGGGTCCACTGTAATGAATGTTCTCCATTTTAAATATCGCAAATGTTTAGAACAGCTTATGTCACCAGGCAATCTGAACCATGCAGAACATTGACACACACAGTGCAGTTTGTTAAACAAAAATGAAATGGGTTATCTATAATCTTACTTATTATCTCACGGAATATAGATATACAGTCGATATCTCAGAATTATCAATGCTGCAGATTTCTCAAGGTTGCATCTGTTTTATTGTGGCTGTGTCTAAACAGTTATCTTCAGGCGTTCAGACATCTCATGAGTCTATGATAGCGCAGTCTAACTGTTGCTTCTGTAGCTTATGGTAAGGCCACACTTTTTTAATTTTTTGTTCCTCGGCTGTCCCTACTTAAGAATCTACTGAGGAGGGAGGAAAAAAATAAAAATAAATCTTTATTTTTCAGCACTTTTCAGTTTCAGTATAAAGTGTTAGGGATGGGCAATATTGCTTCTAGTGGTCCATAGAATATTCTACAACTAAACCATTAGACCCAAGTATCATTAGAGTTTGCAAAATATGCAGTACTAAACAGGAACTTGGTGTCAAATGAAAATGAGATCTGATTTAGAATCAGTTCACATACCTTGTAGCAGCACTTTGTAATTCTGAAATTACAAGCTGTAGTCCACGCTACCATTTCTCTACAACTTTTTGTTGTCTCCTTTACTCGTTCTCTAATGATCAGGACCCGGTAAGAGTGAATCAGACCCAGCAGTACTGCTGGAGTTTTGAAACACCTCAGTGTGACTGCTGGACTGAAACTGGTCCACCTACCAAAAATGTCAGGCCCCCTGCATCCTGAAAGCATCCTGTGAGCACTGATTGAGGATTTTCAAATGTCTAACACAAACTGTGCAACACCAGACGAGCTACTGTATCTGACTTTACACCTACATGGTGGAGTAGTATGGTAGATGTCTTCTAGGGTGCCCAATTAGTGAACAGTGTTTAAGGGGGGGACTCCAGCAGCACTGCTGTGTGGTCTATCATAACGCTCATCAGCACACCACCCATACATCAGGGCCACTACAGTGCCAAGAATGATCCACCACCCAAATAGTACCTGATCTGTGCTGGTCCTGCAGGGGTCCTGATCATTGGAGAACAGAAGAAAAAGAAAATTTGAGTAATACACTGCTCACAGAAATGAGGGGCTATTTAATATGTTTTTGTGAGCAGTATATAATGTCACCCATAGTTACATAATCAGCTTTTGGCATACAGTTTTATGCAATGACTAAACGCTGAGCTGAACATTTGGCCTTTGAAGGTCCTGTTCAGGGCTTCTGTAGTGGCAGCTTTGGCAGCGCTGAGATTTGAACTCGTAACCCTCCTTTTGACCCTACAGGAGATTAAAATGACTCGCATCACCCTGTACAAGGATCATGATAAAGATTAGGTTGCAAACACTGAACTGTTCGTTTTTACTCTACCACATCACACAAGTGCATTAACGCTGCTTTCCACTAATTGGTGTTCTCTGAGTAATAACGCTGCTTTATATTCAGTAAATCGGCTGTCCGTGCCCCGCTCTGTCAGCGAGTTCCGCTCCGAAGTGTAGGAGGGAGAGAGGGCCTAATAAGGGGCGCAGGAGAAATGTTAACTGACATTTTGATGACCATTATTTCCATGCTAGTTTTTCCCGAGGTTATTAGCGTGCCGGAGTGTGGAATAATTGTCTGCCGCTATCTCTAATGCACGTAGGTGCGGCGAATCGGAGCATTTTTCTTATAACCGGAGGAGAAGCGTGTGCAAACGAGCATTCCAGCAGGTCGGGCGGCATGCGAATGTTTCCTAAGCTAAACCTCGTTCCTGCGGTGCAGGGCTGACACCGCTCTATTAGCTCTGATAAAGCTCGTATCTCACCGCAGAGGCTCCACCATAAAGAACTAGATGGCGCTCAAAGGAACTGTTGCTATGGTGTTACTAAAGTCAGGTGTGGCTTGTTAAGTGCTGCTGATCTCACTTTGGAAACTTTTCTCACTTTCTATCTGGCTGCTTATTTCTTTTACTTTCTCTATCTCGCTCTGCCCCAGGCAAGAATTATGGTATCACGGCACTTAAAGTATATTTACCCAGTTCACTATTTTGTAGCACATCCACAAAATACATATATGACATCAAACACAGTTTTTTTTGCTTATTCCTGCACTTCATGAGGCACAACATATTTTTAATTAATGGCATTCATTCAAGGTCAAGAAGAGAAAAGCATTATAGTATGACGTAGTAGCAACCAACACCACCTTAAATCACTTTTCTTTATTTAAATGCCCAGTTTGACCTTCAGAAGGTCATCCTGTGGTAGCCTAGCGGTTAAGGCACTGGATTCGGAACCAGAAGGTCCAGGGTTCAAATCCCACCTCCACCAGGCTACCACAGTTGGGTCCCTGAGCAAGGCCCTTAACCCACAATTGCTTGGATTGTAAGTCTGTATATGGTGTAAGTCGCTCTGGATAAAGACGTCTGCTAAATGCCGAAAATGTAAATGTAAACGTCCTGACCATGGCTACATGCCTAAATGCATAGAGTTTCTGCCACAGAGGTCGTGGAACTGTGCCTGCTTTTTCGTGTGCTCACACATGAACCAGGGACAGCAGAAGTTCTTAGAACCTGTTTCTTAGCTCCTACTTCAGGGCTTGTCTTTTTGTAGTGCGTAGGAACCCTGAGTAATGTTAGTATAGAGATTTACTCGAGCTCATCCACCATGTTTTAATATACCTGTACACGGATGGTTGTATAAACAGCCGATCTTCATGAATAAAATGAAACAAAAGAAAAAACAAGGTCCAGGCTTAACTGAGCCTTCATGCAGCAGAGGACGTTTTTTAAGTTGTTTATGTAGCTCGTGTTGCTTAAGACTAGTCTCTCTTTAGCTTTTCTTTCTGTTGCATCTTGATGAATGAGTTTAAACATGTTAATGCATCATCTCGGGGTGGGACTGTTTCTCATTAGGACTCTGGCCTAACTTCGTTTCAGCTCTGTCTCCGTGCTGTGAGGTTTGAGATCTCCTGCCCTGGACGTCCCAAAAACAAATTGCGTGTAGCCCAGAAGAAAACGTCCTTGCTATTAACCTTGACATTAGCTTTATTTCATTGGGCTGTTTTCTATGACAAATGCAATTCCCCAGTATCAGAGCAACAGTGGCCTGCATCTCGCAGCTTTCAGCTAGCACTCTGCTGCCCCCTTCAGGCACAAAACAGAATCACGATGCACTCAATAACACAGACGAACTAGTAATAAATGGAGTAATAAATGTTGTTTAGAATACCGATTACACAGTGCACGACCAGCCCAGTGGTGCAATGGTAAGCTCTGTCATCTCAAAGCTCCAGAGACTAGCAATGATATCCCAGCTGCCAGTGTGGAGTTTGCATGTTCTCTTCATATCTGTCTGGGTTCCTTTCCTCGCTCAGAGATGCACAGGCCATACAAGCCACATAGTTAGACAGAACTTTGCTTCTGGTTCCCATTTGAATCCCATTTATAATGATAATTCTAATAAGGGTCGTGCTGGAGTGACTAATGGGAGAGAATCCATTTCCAGAGAAATTGACTGGGTGTAGGAAAAGGTGGTCCCTAAATAAAAATTGCTAGCCCAGCCCAGGATTTGAACCTAGATCCTCAGAAACTGTCCCATAACGGCCTGTCTGTGATCTATATGATACGTAGAATATCATGAATGGTAAACATGTACATCGTATGATGAAAAGGTACTACATTTATCCGTGTTAAAATATCACGTTATTTACTCGTAATTAACTCTAGTTCTCTGCGTGATGTGATTGGAAACAGCTAACCCAACATCCAGCCCCCTAACAAATCGAAGAACATGTGTGATCGCATGGTCCTCATCAGCTGACAAACCATAATTTACTGCTGTTTCATGACTAGGTTAATTTTTCGCCTTAAGGTCAATTTTCGTTCTTGACCCTTTTTGTGACCGTCGCTCTAAGGGTAAGGTGTGCTCCTAGAAAACAAATGAGACTCATTTTCGGAGCTGACGGCAGCCGATGCCTGGAGCCGCGGTTGTGCAGAGCGCTCAGACAGAGGCACGCTGCCTGGCCCTCGTCCCTCAGGAGTTTTTATAGGCCGGTTTGTTCCTTGGCTGCAACCTCAAACACCTGGTTTAACATCACATACATCTTTTTCTGTCTGTGCTCTGGTCCAGACATGGCTTTCTGGCACACTTAGCAAGACTTCTCCATTTCCCGTAACCCCGAGAAATCGACCATATGCGACCTCTGACATATAAGAACTTATTTTTCTTATTGTATGATTTTTAAATGACCGTTCGATCAAATGCATTTTTGATTTGTTATTTACATGGGTATTTATAGAAATCAAGTGAAGATTGCTCCTGCCACGTAAATCTGATATTTCTAGTGATAATGACACGGTGCCTTCCCTTGATTAGCCTCATGTTCACACCCTCATTATTGACACTCAGTGTCTGTCTGATTAAGCAAATAAATGCAGCACTTGTCGACCTTCAGCTAATCAGGAGTGTATCTGTGTGATTAGCCTCAGCTCAGCCTCTCAGTTCCTGAAGTCTATATCATATGGACAGAAGAAAATAATTCTCAATCAACCAAAGTGTTTTGTCGTTCTGCTCAACTTTTATTCTTATACAATAAAGAATACAATTCTGATACAATCTTACAGTACAAACAATTGTGCTTTAAGGGACTTTCTCTAAGATCCAACAGTGGCAGCCTGGTACAGGTGGGAATCTAACCCTGGACCTTCTGGTCTATAGGCCAGTACCTAAACTAATAAGGCACCAATTGCCTGTTGTTGGAACAGCCAGTGACTTTTAAATAATTTTTGTAAATGGTTTAGTCATCTGAACTGGAACACAACCAGAAGGTGAAATGCTATAAATTACTGATTTACATGTGTTTTAAATTTCTGCTTATGCTTGTTGTTTTAGAAATACTGTAATGACTGTATATAATTATTTCTTAATCTCTTTAATAGAATACAACCAGAAAATAATGGAAATTGATGTGCTGTTATAAATGGAAAACAAAAAGCTTCCTTAGGTTATTGATTAGACAATACGTATTTTTTTAAGTGATTTATTCAGTTGTTACAAAGTAATGTACACACTTATACGTGTGTGTGCGTGTGTGTTTTGTAAGTATTTTGGGTTTGTTTTGTATGTATTTTAAGTTTGAATAGCAATGCATAAAAACATACATACAGTAAATCTTTAATCTATTTAATATTTTGTTGTAATGAATGGTATTGATATTATACTTTGAGAGTGAAGTGTATATTGGTTATGCAGTATTAATAATGCATCTTATTGTAATAAAATGTATCGATTTATCTAAAATATATTTATTTTTATTATTGTTTAATTCAGTTCATTTCTTTCAGCTTTATGAATTGGCTGGTTGTGTTCATATCTATATTTGTTTTTGATGATTGTTTTTTTAATTTGCCATTTTGCTTTTGTCTTTTTTTTTCTTTTTTTTTTTCCCCCAGCCCACCAAAGATGCCAGTGGTGGTCTCTGGAGTGGTGACCAAGGTAGGTCATTATTAAACTCAGATGTGTGTCGATTGATTTGATGAATTGATCTATATCTTTTATAAGGGTGGCTGATTATAAGAGTAAGCTCGGTGTGCTCACAGAGTGCATGGTAATGTATAATTCAGATGCTGTGACATAACAACTGGCTTTCTTCTGGTCTGAGGGAATGCCTTGCTTATAATTTGATGCAGAAATGCATGAGCAGGTGTAGCATTGTGTCTCACCCCTTCTGTCTGGAGAGTCCAGATCTTTGTGGAAGAGAGAAAAATGGTGGGGAGATGCTGCTGATACTTCAAACAAAGCCATAGGTGAATGAGGAAACGGATACACACCATCAGCTGCATCTCCCTGCTCGACCTCATCAGAGAGATGACGTGTAAGGTTACTGTCAGGTGGCTTCCCCTGCTGCTTCTGAAACTAGTGACACATCACAGTACTTTACAGCATTGTATCTACCCTTTGAGGTGGTGCTACATTAATCATCAGAAATTTCTGACGGGGATGATGCAAACGAGGGGAATTTCACTTCCTTGTGCAAAGCGTCATCATTTTACTATAAAGGCTGGTTTGATTTATTTCAGCCACACTGCTAACAGGTTTGTGAATCATACAGGCATGGAGTCGTTTAAACAGCACAAGTAGAAATGACTTTAAATGGCTTTAATTCTATCAGACCACTTTGAGATGTAGTGGAATGGCAACAGTGAGCCAGTATTTGTTGTCCAAAATTAGTCCCTGACTTTAAAATCAAATAGAAGATCCTCTCTGAAGATGAAAAACTCACTCATGCCGTGCAATATTATAATTTTTGGTCATGAGCATTTAAAAAATCTCTGTGATTGTGAGAATCATTACTTATTTTATGATCCTGGATGCCTGGAATAGTCACAGCATGTATATATGAACTTCTTAATTTCCTCGAGGGGCAGCACGGTGGCTCGGTGGGTAGCACTGCTGCCTCACAGCAAAAAGGTCCCGGGTTCAATCCCAGGGTGGAGGGCCTGGGTCCATTCTGTGTGGAGTCTGCATGTCCTCCCGTGTCTGCGTGGGTTTACTCCGGGTACTCCGATTTCCTCCCACAGTCCAAAGATGTGTGTTCGGTTAATTGGTGTTTTTAAATTGTCTTTGACTTGTGTATGTATGACTAGTCGTGAGAGGAACTTGTGTATGGATATAACCCTGTGTGTTTTGCTGGATGGCCACTGATGCCGATAAGAAACGTTAAATAAGCAAAATAAATAAATAATTTCCTTGAGCATGTAATGCATTTCACCTCGATTTGTGTTTTTCAGTCATTTTGATGATGCTGCATTTAATTACCGGATTGCCCTATCTCGTAATAGGAGCAAGCAATCAGGTCTTTAGTAGCAACCCAAAAGAAGTCTTTAAGAATAAAAGTGGACCTGGCAACCATGATTGATTCTGTTAGCCACTTTTGGGTTATTAACTATTAATCTAGAACTCAATAGACACACGGCTTTTACAATTTTAGCTGTTTGCAAAATAACCTAAGAAAAAAAGCAATAACTCGTTTTTAGAAGACATGGCACAGGGGTGATGCCAGATCTGTAACATGCTAGGTCACCATCCATCCTAATAATCAGACTCCTGCAAAGGCTTGTTTACCTTGTGGAAAATAACTAGATGTATTTGCTTTCACTGACTTACAATGGAGTCATTCTAGAATCAACTCATTCCAAAACTGTTGGATTTAGATTATAGGCAGGATTCTCTCAAAACTTTTTGGTCATACCATGTTATTATATCACAGAGGTTGGGTTATTAAAACCAAACATCTGCCTTTCATATTTCAAACTTATGTCTGTGCCGTTCTGTGTTTAGCACCAAGGATTTTTATCAAACAGTATTATATAAGAGGCAGTACTCGGGCAGTGCTAACCTAAATCTAATGAGTGTAGGACTTGGCACACACACGTTTCAATTTCCGTTTCAATTATTTTGATGCCATGTGTGCCGGGTTCTGGCTAGGACTCAGTGTTAAATTCAAACATTTGTCCATTGTATTATCTCTGCTGTCCGTTACTGTAAATGTTTTATTTGTAGCCTAAGACGTGCCAAAACTGGGTTTCAGTTAGAGAGGAAGCCACCCAGGGTGACCTTAATCTCCAGCCGCAATGCCGGATTGACCCGTCATTCTCTCAGCTTTTAATGTGATGCATTCTAGTGATGTAACACCCACCAGCTGAGAGGGGATTTAGAGTACAGTGCCAGATTTATGCTAAAGTTTGGGCACCGCTGGTCAGATTGGTTTCTTGATGTTTCTAAACCCTTACAAAGTGCAAATGAGATGCATATTCTGGAATAAATTAATTCAAACAGTGAGTGAAGAAAAGTGCGCTTTGCCAACGGATTAGCAAGGGGGTGGATCTGTGGCAGCCAGTGGAACTGAGGATTGATTTTAAAATCTGTTTTGTTACTTATTTTATTACTAACTTAAATATTATTCTTGATTTAAATTAGATTATTTACTTAATTTTACTATTACTTTAATATGCTCTTAAGTATTTATTTAATTAACATCTAGGCCATCCATGGAGGTCGGGTCCCGCTTGGAGTCTTGGCCCTCCCAAGGTTTCTTTCTTCTACTTTCAGGGAGTTTTTCCTTTTCCACTGTCGCCCTAGGCTTGATCAATTTGGGATTGTTTTTTTAATGTAATATTGTACAGCTGCTTTGAAACAATGCTCCATTGTAAAAAGCGCTGCAGAAATAAAATTGAATTGAATTAAAAATATGTGGCTAGGAACAAGAATGGATTGTACCGCATAAATCATTTACTTTTATCAGACACGCTTATTCAGAGTTACAGTTAGTACAGTCATACAGTCCAAACAATTGTGATTTAAGGACCTTGCTCAGGGACCCAACTGTGGCAGGGGTGGGATTTGAACCCTGGATTTTCTGATCCATAGTTGAGTACATTAACCGCTAGGCCATCACAGTCGAATCATAATACCTTCCTGCAGCATGTTGGCTGGTTTTCTTGTTTTATTTATCCGAAGTCCTGCTCAGCGACGCCAGTCCATCAAAGATTTGACATTAATTAGGCTGAGACTAATCATGCTTCACCAGAGGGTGTGTGGAAGGAACAGTTCAGAAGGATGTGATTGATTCTGAAGCCAGACTTTGCATTGACTCCGCTCCATTGTTTACATTTAGGGACATCATGCTTGGACTTACGAAGAAATGAGATCTTTGAAATTAGATCAAAGCACGTTGCAAGCATGTTGTCTAGCAGGTGCTCGCCGTGTTCTATGCAGGGCCGTACCTGCAACGCGTAACCGCGCATCTTAATGTCTCATTACTGCTCCTCAGGGGGATAAGGACTTCACCCCAGCAGCTGCGCAGGTGGCCCATACGAAGCCCTTGCCCTCTGCGCAGAAGCTGCCACCTCAACACCACATCAACCAGCACATTCACCAGCCCCGCAAGTGAACCTGTGCCTTCCTCCAGGACCGCACCGACCCCAATCGACTACCCGAATCAGGGCTCAGGTTGACCAGGAGACTCCCAGCATTCCAAAACTACTCCTTCTGTCTGTGCCTGCACGTCTTCTGCCTTGACCAAGCAAAACTGCTTTATCACAGCCTCTTCTGTTCTTTGATTGTTACAACACTAAAATCGAGATCTCCGTAAGCAGATTTGATTCGTTAATTCTGTGTTTGATGAGAGCGTAATTGAGCTTTATTTTGCAGGTTTCCTGTTTTTAGACCCATTGTTTCTGGAATGATGTAAATTGTATAAATCTGTTTATGTAAGTGGATGATAGATGATATTAGGTGTGGCTGTTTAATAAAGAGTTAATATAGAATTTGTTGATCCTTTTCTTAATTTTTTTTTTTTGTTGTTGTTCTAAATGCATTAGAATATCAAGATTCTTGTCATGTTGTAACTTCACTTTTTTCATGCAAATATTTTGGGATGCGGTGGACGCTCAAAAGTTGTCTCCACTTCGTGAGTAATTGAAAATTCGAAATGCAATATGTGCGGAACGTCCATCTGTTGTAAAGGAGGTTGCACCACAGCAGTGGCCCGGTTTGACTGACCGCTCTATTACCCCAGACAAATCTTACCATGGTTTAATGTCCTAAAACAAGAAAAAGCAAACGTGTCTCACTTTTTTTTTGGTGATGGGTAATCTGTATTGCTGAAATGATGATAATAATGGCTTTACTCTTTTTTTTCACCAGTTTGGAATAGAAAGATCAAAATCAATCAAATCCAAATGGTACCCAACCCTATAAAATTCTTTCATGGTGCTCATCTGGCACAGCGGTCTTATATGCCTGGTCACCACTCTTGTGAGCGGGCTTCTATTCCCAGCAGCTGGATTGGCCGTCACATACAGGCACAGTTGGCCCTGTCTAAAGAAGTGGAGGCAGATTGCAGTGATCAGCTGGTTCTGCAGTTGAAACCCCTGCCAGCTTCAAGATGGACTGATGTCCCGTCCAGGGCGTTACATCTGCACCCTGTGCTCTCTGGGAATTGGTGCAGGCACTGCTGGCTTTCACCTGCTTTCTCCTACACTAAGGACTCTCACTTCTGTTCCATTTTACTCCTCTTCTTTCTGTCATTCTCTCTTTTACAAAGCAAGGGACAATGTTTTTTAGCAGCTGCTCTAAACTTTGTAGCTTCACACTGCCAGGTGTCACGTCCACTGTTCGTTCCCAAACTGGTTAGAACTCAAACCAGTTCATGCGTGTGAACTCTCTTAGATGAAGGTCATGTTGTTCTGTAGAACATTTATCTTGTTTACCTGGACTGATAAAGTCCAGGGTTACCACAACTTTGTGTTTGTTTTGCTTCGTGCCTTCATCTGTGTTTCATATTTTTTGAAATGACACTTTGCCTTTTGTGAATTATTATACCAGTGCAGTGTTTTCACTGACAAACCGCTTGCATAAACACAACCAGTTTCAAATGTGACAGGGACATTGTAGCCCCTGGTGAGGCAGAACTCCAAAGCCAATACCCTTCACCTCACCGCAGGCACTATATGGACCAGAGGACCAAGTGTAGAGAACCGGGGGTTTGTTTACAGCCTCTGGCAAGATGAGGGCTGTCTTTTGCAGTGTTAGGATGCCTGGGTCTGGCCATGCGGCAAAAACCAGGAGGTTTCTGAGTGAGAATGGGAAAGGGCTATTCTTAAATACCTGCTCGCTTCATACAATTGCAGCACTCACAAATAAAAGACAGTTTCTCACTCCATACTTTAACACCCCCCCCTGCCTTCTCTGGCAAACACATTTAAAGTTGGTTAAAAATGTGCTATACAATACTAATAATTGAATAACTGCATGGAAATAAATGGGAACCTGCAGTCCCATAACTACTCATTTATGCTCACTTTTCCTCATTAGGAAATTGTTTTCTCTTCATTATCTGCCAGGCTACCCAAAGTGTCTGAGTCTGGGTCCTCTCAAGGTTTCTTCCTGTATTTCTGAGTCTAAGGGAGTTTTTCCTTGCCACCGTCTTGCTCAACAGGGGTTTTTGGTCTCTCACTTTAGGATGCTGTAAATGTTTATTGTGAAATGCACTATATTTATTTAATTGGATTGAAGGTTGGCGTACCAGGAAATTAAAAAAACGTAACGTTCTGTTGTTTTTGTGGGTTATGTAGGCGGCAAGTTCCAAAAAGTTGGGAACCTATGCTTTGGGTCGTCCGTGAAGGCATGCTGACCCCACAGCAGAGCTAAGTCCCACAGCATCTGTTGTCCCACACTATGACCCTAATACACTTGAGTGCTTAATAATACTCACACTGCTTAGAAGGAAGGAACGAGAGCAGAGCATTTACAGTGCAGTACATTTATTTCACATTGCATCAGATATATTTTCCAGAGCGTTGCTGGTTATCAGTCGGTTGCTTGAATCAGGTTATGTGTAAACACATTCCTGTTGCTCAACAGGTCATGTGACTTTGGGCCAGACTGGCCTGACATTTGAGAAAGAGATCCATGGTGAACCTTGGATTTTCATGAGAATGTGTATTTGAGATGTAAGCAGAGGCACAGCGGTTATTGGACGTTTCATCTTAGAAAACAAATGCATACTGACTATATGATCTATCCCAAAATAGATGATGAGATGGTAGCAGATTTCGTGAATCAGAGTAAGATAGCTTGTAATGTTATTGTATAGTAGTTTGTGGATACCCCTTAGAATGAATGAGTGCTGCTATTTTAGCACTTGTAACCCATTTATAATTTGAGGCAACATTTCTGGATTCTCCATAGACAAACAGTGGTTATAGAATGGTTTGTACTGCTACCCCACTGACCCTCAATATGACAATATTTAATTATTTCCAGGAATTGGTTTGCCAATTATGATTGAGCTTTTTGCTGCATTGCACAGATCCTTGACCTGAACTCCACCAGACACCTTAAAATGCACCGGACCTCCAAAAGTGAGCCAGGTTTCTTTTTGATGTTAGACAATGACATTAAAAAGAAACAAGGCTCACTTTTGGAGGTCTTGACAACCATTCAGTTATGTTCAGAAATCTGGCTGAAAACCTTTTTTATTTAGAAAAACAAAGGCTGTTGTAGCAGCAAATGTGGGAGGCAAGCTCCATACTAATACCTGTGTTTTGGATATAATGGCCACATACTTTTGCGTATTTCATACATGTAGTGATGAATAAAGGGATCAATCTTCCACATTTGTGCTTTATATTTTATATAGTTTGTATTTCATGTTTTTATGTTTCACTGATGTTTTTAAGGACGCACCCTTTGCAGGGATCAGCTGACTTGTACTCAAATATATGTTAAAGGGTGGTTCCTGAATATCTCAGAACTTAACTGTCAATGGCTTTATACAATTTGCACAGTGATACAGTTAGGGGGATTCTATAAATGAATAGCATGAACGGGGCACCAGTCCATCGTAGCGAAACCTCTCTGTTTTCCTAAGGGTTTGCCTTCCTAAGGCTCTGGCCATGTGTGCGAAGTGTTTCAATATGTGTGTAACGTTTACTCTCTAAACAGTCCATAAAGATTTGTACTTGCATAATTACGCGGTAAAAATACACATCTGGAGAACCATGTGAGGTAATCTGTGCTAAAGACTCTGACCTCATAAAGCAATTTAAATGCCGTGTGAAGGCAGAGCTCAAAGTAAAAGCTATAATTAAAATAGGATGCTTTCACATTGTATGCTTTTTTTTGTAAACAACGTGAAACAGTGTTTAAACAATGCTTTTTTCCTGGTCCGGGTCACAAGGGTCCTTCTTCATCAGACACTCCCAGTCACAGCTGGAATTCACCAACAGGACTCAATCCCGGATGCCTGGAGTGGTGTGGTGGGTTATGGTATAAGACCACTGTGAGTGCCCAAACTACAAATACTTACTAGGGTTAGTTCACAGGAACTGTGGGTCGGTTCCACTGGGATCAGTGGTGTTCCACTGGGATCAGTGGTGTCATTACACATTGTTGTCTCAGGGAGTTTTTCCATGAAACTGTCACTATTTTGCTTGTTTATTAGGGATAATAGAGTCTCGTGTGTGACAATGTAAAGCTGCTTTGTGACAATGTCTATTGCAAAAAGCTCGATACAAATAAAATTGAATTGAATAGAATTTTACGACCCCAAATAGGGAAAAAGCTGCATTAAAAAGGCAGTGATGACTACATTTATTTTGACAATATTTGTGAGTTCATGGAGCGTTCCAGGTCTGAAATGCAGGAACGGATTTTAATAACAAATGAAATGACGCCGACCAGGAAAAAACTAATGCTTCGTACTGTCTGAAATGAAATAAAGAAGTTAAATGTAATGATTTGTTTGGTTTATTTATTGATTGTTGCATTTTCAATACCAACTTTTTTCAATTCAGAACTGTATTAGTTGTATGTGATTTGAGACAAAGCTCTGCATGTGAGAGTAACCTGTGCTCCTCTTCACTGCAATTTACTACCAGTTTTTGAAATATGTCCTCCAGATGTGTATTCTCCTACGATGTTTGCTCCTTAGCTGACTCACAAAACCATGAGATACAGTGCATTTGACCATTCACAATACGTTCATCCACTGACTTGTAAATCTGAGATGAGGACTGCTTTTAGAAAACTGTAAAAAAAAATATTTGAGATGTCGCTGAATGTTGATATTTAGACTCGTAGTGTACATATATAACCAGGTACAGCTCCTCAAAGCCCTACAGTCAAATCCCGTTATCTGAATGTACCTCGTTCGGATAACGAACAATCGAGCCCCAGTAGACCAGTTCTAATCCGAGTAATATGAGAGTAACATGATTCGTCACGATCGTCTTTGTTCTAGCAGTAAACTCTACTATATAATGTAACAGTCAATATTTCCAAATAAACCACTAAATAAAAACAAAAGTGAAGTGGAGGTCATAGGTACAGGTAAGTAACCGCTCAGGACTTCGCTGTTTTTATCCCGATTTGTTTTATAGTGGGTTGACAGATTGTAAGATATCAAGTATGCGCCATGTCTGATTACACAGTGATGGTTTTACTAAAAATAGATTTGAAAATAATATTTACTGTGTGCTGCTTCTGGCCTGCTTCATCCATCACAGACTTGGAGAAACAGTCACAGTAAGATTTAGATCCAAAATTTCGAGGAATTTGCCTTTCACAAACCTGTCACAATCTTATCTCTTAAAAAACAACAGTTTGCCTGTGACTGCAAAACCAGGCAAAGGCCTGATGAATTTAAGATAAATTTGGTGGTTTGTGTAGTGGATTAGAGGATTAAAATACAGGGAGGACCTTTTAACGACCATCTGATCAACCAATGTATGATTTAACGAATGAGGTGTTAGCAATTATACGGAATTATAATCTGCCTTCTAGCTCTGGGAGTTGTAGCAGTAAACATCTGGTCACCTCAACAGTCAGTCAGCACTGCAAATCCATAAGCAGAGGTCGGAGTTTAAGATGTTATGTCCATCATTTTGGTGTAAGTATGTATCGTAACGGTTGTGTCTTTCCTTGCTTGTTAGCTCACATTTGGCTAGAACATGCTCTAACTCGGTTGATGTATTTAGAGACTTTTTTGTGTAAATGAATTTCTGCTGCTCATTTATAACAAGTTGTTAATTGCATTTCTAAATTTATAAACCTGTCCTATTATAGGTAGTACTCTTTTGTTTGTCCTTTACTACGTGTATTTACTCTGACCTATAACTATATAAAATGGCTCACGTTCACTCGCTGAGCCTCTTTGTCTGGTTGCTCTATTGTTTTTGTGGTTTTAATCAGTTTGTATAAGAGGAATTCAGATAGCGAGGAAGGACTGTACCTTTAGTGAAGTTTGACTCTCTAGGTCAAAGTTTGTAGTACCACAAAAAGCTGTGTTCTCACATGAATAAATATGAAAATAAATTCTAAAACCTTTCAAGTATCAAATATCACATTTGGCTTTAGCCTCATGTGCAGAAAAAAGTCACTTCTTTCTACCAGCAACAAGTTGCCTCCTAGTGGCAGCCTCCTGTCGTTTCCTTTCTGCCTCTTCCGCCCTCATCCTCTCCTCTTTCAGCTCTTTGTACCTCCACTTGGGCACCTGCAGGAACTGCCCGTTGTTGGCGCTACTCCTGCGCCGCTCCTTCTCGCACACGTACGTGGGTGCCGGAGCTTTTGAAATCCTAAGCTTAGGCACCACTAGGCCTGGCCTCACGCTGCTACGCCTGACCAGATGGAGTGGAAGAAGACTTCCTCTCCGTATAGCAGTCGAGTCTGAAGTGTCGTTGGAAGCTGGGGGCTGAAGACTAGCCCGTCTGTCTTTGGGTTTAGGCACCAGTGTGACACGAGAGTTCTGGAAGAGCCGTCTGTAGTTCTCCATACGTTCAGGCCCGAGGCCTTTGAGCTGTTGTGTGCGCTGCTTCTTTAGGATCTCCTGGACCGAGTAGCGCCGCTTGCCCACACAGGGAGGGCTGCTGGGACACACCGTCCGACATGACGTGGCAACAAAGGGGCTTCCTAGTGCCGTAGTCATACGTACCATATGGTCCAGGACGCCATCCTCCGTGGCTTCTGTCACATTGCTGATGTCGAACATATTGCACAGTGTCTCTGTGATTTTCTGGATGCAGCCCTTGGGCTGCTGAGCTTTGGCCACGAGCGCCGGCAATAAGGGCCACTCAGGCTGGTACAAATCAGAACACTGCTCAGGACACGGTCGATGGATCAATCGCTGAATGACCCCTGCTGCCTCATACCGACCAGTAAAGAGTGCCCACTCTCGAGGTGTCAACTTCCGACCATTATCTCTGGCTTCCATATCAGCTCCTGGAAGATAGCCCAAAATCAGACAAGTTTGATGTTCAGACATTAAAATCACATGCCTTATATTGTGTGGGTCCCCCTCGTGCTCCAAATTGGAATTTACACACTGATGCATGATAAACATTAGGAAAGAGACAGAGCCTTTTGTCCTGACTGGCATGTACCCATGTACCTGTCCATTAGATCCGGACCCAAACCTGACCTTGACCAGGGTAATACTGCTTTGCTTTGAATCTTAGGTGGCATGTCAGAAATGAACTATTTCCCCATTTTAGTAACCCAAGTTCGTATTCTGGCTGTGCCATCTGGCCACACCAGGACTTGTACTGGCACAATTGGTCATGCCTGAAGGGAGGCTAGTCTAGGCAGATTTTGTGAAATCTAGAACACATGGTAACTGCGTCTTAAATGTATCAAGACAAAGGCAAGGAACACTTCTAATGCGTGTGAGTTTAGAGTACCTGCCATAATCTGAGCCCGGATACAGTCCACTCTTCCCTGTATAGCAGCTTTCATCAGAGCCGTGAAGCCGTGGCAGTTCCTCCTTTCAATGTCAAGGCCGGGGAAGTAGTTGAGTAGGTAGTTTGTGATTGTAGCATGCCCTGCAATCAGGAAGTCAAATCATGGCATATAAGAAGAGACATGATTTAATGTTTAAAGCACAGGACTTGCAGAAAGTGGGTTCACATTTTTAGACAAAATAAGAAAAGTGACAACCCTAATGTTAACATACGTTTATTTACATTTACGGCATTTAGCAGATGCCCTTATCCAGAGCGACTTACAACTGATACAGTCTTACAATACAAGCAATCATAGGTTAAGAGCCTTGCTCAGGGGCCCAACTGTGGCAGCTTGGCAGAAGTGGGATTTGAACCCTACAGTACCCTAACCGCTAGGCTACCACAATAGCTTTATTTCGCATCACATCATATCTTACTGAAATAACCCAGTCTGTATATGTTGATACTGTTATTCATGCTTACTATACGCTTAGTGTAAGATTAAATAAATAAATAATTACCGTCGTATTATTTAAAATAGACTTAATATTACTATTTCACAATTACATGTGAAAAGATGAGGCAAAGTGATGTGCAGAAAGGCTAATAGTTTCAATCTCTTTTTCTCCATGATGTTATTTTGTATTGTATCATTTAGGACGGAGCGACACACACCCTAGTAAGGCAATTTGCACAGCGTCTGAGTGGGGAATTCCACCCTACAGTGTAAGACAATGACTCTTACCTGCCTGAGCAGCTGTGATGAGGGCTGTGTTACCCTCATTGTCCTGCCAGTTCACATCCACATAAGGACACAGGGAGAGTGCGATGACCACTTCCACATACCCCTGGTAACAGGCTACCATCAGACCAGTCTGAAGAGCCAAACATACAATTAGAAAGCGTTGAAGGATTTACTGAACGCATTGTTTATTTTAATGTGTGTATTAATACTGAGCCATATCAGAAATCAGGTGTAAATAACCCTTTACTTAGGCCATTGAAACACTTCAAATTGACTTTAGATGTGTGAAAAGAACAAGTTGTTTCTCCCAGAACCATTTGTAACTCACAGGGATAACAGGCTTCATTAAGGTTTTAAGAAAATACTTTCAGTTTTGATTCTGCTGTTTGAGAAGACTGACAAAACCAGGCGTGTTTTCTCTTCTGTTCACTGAATCAACCAAAGAAAGCACAATTCTGCTGGCCAGAGCTGCCTGAGGGAAGGCAGGAGATTATCTGCAGAAGAAAGGATAAAGCACATCTATAGTTTAATAGCACTGTGTATTCGCAAATTCGATGAGCCAAGCCTACTGGAGCCGTGAGGCTAATGGACTGTGTGTAACAGTAAGGAACAGCAACTAGAGTGACTTAAATTAAAGCAATTTAAGGTTAAGGGCCGTGCTCATGGGCCCAACGGTCGTAGTTTGGAGTGGGTGAGACCCAAACCTTCAGCTTTCTGGTTAATAGTTCTGGGGTGCCTTTTCCAAAACGTTCTTAACGCTAAGTACTTCGTAGCCTCGCACTTACGAACAATCTTAAAATTACGAGCGTTTCCAGAAAACCTTCGTAACTGACGTAGTACTTAAACTCGTTCGTAAATGTACGAGTGGTCTGACCCACTCGTAAATCACTAAGTTCTTCTTAACGTGGAATCCACATGCAGTTCTGTCTCAAAAACGACAAAGGCCGTTATTTATCCTTTTAAAAATGCATTTAAAGATGCCTTCAGCATACGTATTAATAAAACCATAAAGAACACTGAATTAAAGACGATTTAAATTCATTTATTAACTTAATGTGCAATTGAATCACATAATTTACATCCAACATCAACAAAATTCCAATCCAACAGTTTGAATGATGTAGTAAGTAAACTTCTAAAACAAACAATTGTTTGCTTGTTTCATGGTATTTTACCAATTACCACTATCCTTTTACTGCCCTTAGTTAACTCCTCCGCATATTTAATCATGGTATTTGGGTTTATTACAGGGAATTAATTAATTAACAGAGCTTTTTCCCAGTCTGTTGTAGTAGTAAATAAATACATAGCTTGATAAGCGAACTCAAAAACTTGTACATATATAAGTAACCAATTGGGAGGCTGACAATGGTGCGCATATTTATAGGCTTGACGTGCAATTGCGAGTAAAATGTTTTCATTAATTTTATTTACTTATATGTAAATTTAAATACTTGTGTTTTGTTTGGCTTTATATGATACAAAATGATCTCTTTGTGGCTTAATAATGAAGAACTGTATATAAATCGGTGGTCCTGTTTTCGAATGCCTGTGCCTTGTACCGCTCAGACACGGGGGCGGAGCCAACAAAGAGCTACTTAAAGGTCCTTCGTAAGTATGGAGACTAAGAATGGTTTCAGGAAACAGTCTGAAAAATTCTTAAAGTTAAGTCGTTCTTAAAGTCGTTCTTAAATCCCTAAGATCAATCGTTATCGGGAAACGCACCCCTGATCTTTGTGCACAGAAATGCTGCTCCAACAGTCTACTTCATATTAAGGATTAGCTTTTTAAAAAGCTGTATTCGTATCAGTGTTCATTTCGTTGACGATCTAGTTTCGTCATAGTTTTCGTCAACGAACTTTTTCTTCATGACGAAAACTAAACGATAACTAACAAAAACTGCTTACAACGATTAAATGACGAAAATAACCAACACTTTCGTCAACGAATAAAAACGAGCCGAAAATGTTCGGCGTAGGTGACGTCCAATCACAACTGAATTAGCTTTGTGAAAGGCAGGGACAAGTTAGGAAAACATCCAATCAGAACTACTTGGACATATATGGAGAG
>JAUZSV010293271.1:0-11912 GCA_034780495.1 Parotocinclus cesarpintoi
AAAATGACTGTTGTTTTTTATTTATAAGTGGAACCTTAATTAATCTTAATTAATTAACATTAATTACTTATTTATTTATTTATTTATTTGTTGTTAATATTACTTTATTGTATGTATTATTATTATTATTATTATTATAGTTTTTATGTTGTTGTATTGTATGTATTTCTTGTTATTTCTGTTACTTAATATGTAAATGCTTTGGCAACGCTGTACCATACACAGTCAGGATAATAAAGCCTTTTTATTATTATTTATTTTTATATTAAACTTTGCTGATGCCGCATGCAGTATGACACACTGTCAGCATTAACTATAGCAGCATAGCTAATTGTTTTATATTTGTTTCTGTATAATGGACAATTGCATCTTTGCCCCGTGACCTCAGGGGATAGGCCCCTGAGCCCTAAAACCCTGACAACGAAAACGGAGGTTAAAGCAAAAAAACAAATTCTCATCTGGCACTTTAGTTCAGTGACAATTTGTTAATGCACCGAACTTCTAGCCAGTTCAGGCATCACAGTGTCATGATTGGATCATCCAACAATACTGAAGTTGGATACTGCAAGTTTGGAAAATGCATATAAATACCACATCACGTTTCAAAATGTGCAACAGTACTGGGTCATTGATGTCGCATTTCTCCATTCTAAATTCTTCACACATTCTCTATTTGATACAGTTCAGGACTGCAGGCAGACCAGTCCCCTACATGTACCCTCAACTTCCACAACCATGCCTTTGGAATGTGTGTAGCATTTGGTTTTAAATTGACTTTTTTTTAAAAAGCATGGCGTCCATGGACGCATAACACCATAAAGGCAGTGTATGTTGTTCTAAGATCTCATTGTACTTTTCTGCATTAATGCTGCTTCTGCACATGGCTAATATCAGACTCCTTTTTTGCACAGTAAAGTTTTAAGTTGCCTTTGGGAATGTAACTCCATATTGTAGTCCTTGATAATGGTAATCCCTTGTCCCTTGGTTCTTGATGCAATGCTGTCTGAGGAATAGAATGTCATGAGTATTCATTCTAAGCTTGTGCCCTTGGCCTTTACTCGCTGACCTGCATTGTAGAGTGAGAAATATGGAAATCCCTTCCAATGTTTTTTTGAGGTGCATTGGTTTTAAAAATGTCATTACTATTCTCACACACACACACACACACAAACAGTACTTCAGTTTCCTCCCAGAGTCCAAAAACTTGGGTGTTAGATTAATTGATTATTCTAAACTTGCATTGACTTGAGTGTATATAAGTGGCTAGTCTTGAGATAACCTTATAGATATAGTGTAGAGATGTCCTTGAATATGTCGCTGTAATGGCAATAAAAATACCTGTGTTTTTTAAACGTAGTTTACAAAGGTTACTAGTTTGTATTACTAGTAATTATGATGCATGATGTAAGCATAAAAACTATGGATGATACAGAAATTCTGAGTACATTTTGATTCATTTAACATGGAACATAATCTTTGATAATCAATGTAATGTACCACTTCGATGCAGCTGTGTTCCTGAGCTTAAAACATTACAGTTCCATTGAACTTTGATTTTTATGTACATTTTTCCCTTCAGACCAGGATGGTGAGGAGAGAGACGTCACCTTTGTAGGCCAGCGCTCAGGGAGAATCATGAGACCCTTGAGAAATGGTAAGAATGAGTCATACCTAAAATTTTGCTCTGACCCACTCACTGTTTTGGTGTTTGTTTAACTACAGTGGTGCTTGAAAGTTTATGAACCATTTAAAATAGTTCCTAAAGACAAGGCAAAGACACAATTCCTAAGTACATCAATGAAAACAATTTTAAAAATGAGACAAAAATATTATATTTAACCACTCGTTTATTGAGGAGTATGATGATCCAATATGACATTTCTTAAAATTTTCTTTCAGTATGTGGTATAACCCCCCCAACAATAATTACAACAAAATGCTTCTGATAACTGTTGATTAGCCTGGCACATCAACTTGGAGGAATTTCAGCCCATTGCAACCTCAGAGTGTTGTTGTTCATCCTCAACTGCTCGTTCGGGCCTTTAAGGTCGGGATTTGGCCAATTTAAAGACAATAATTTAATTCTCCTTAAATCTTTGTTTGGTAGAATAACTTATGTCCTTAGGTTACAATTCCACTTAATAATCCCATTTTAGTTGGATTTCTACAGTTATCTGATTATTCAGTCAATTGTGTACACAGCATCCTCTTGTCTAAAAATCAGAATAAGAAATCTGATAGAGCTGGACAGAAGTCAGATTCTCAGAGCAATGTATATCCAGACTACAGCTTCATTTCAGATTAGTTTTCTTACTCAATAATAGATTGAGTGTAACACAGTTGCCAGCGCTGCTTATTCTAAGAGATTTTGCTTGGAAAGTAAAAAAAGTGGATGCTTGGATGTTTCAGCAGTAATGGTGGAATGCAGTGTTTACCTTTCTTCACATAGAAATGCTTTTAATTTTAACCAAAAAGAATATTTTTGCCTCATCCATATGCAAAATACTTTTATCAATAGCCTACTGACAGTGGCTTTGGCTTTCTCCTTGCAACCCTACCATGTAGCTATGTGTATCTTCTGATAATAGAAAAACACATAACAGGGTAATTTTACACAGGAGAGTCTAGCAAGTACAAAACATGGATCTCATACGTAAAGGAAGTGCTACTGCTGTCGCATGGATATGGTTTCAGTATGAAAAGTCTGGCATTAAATACAGGTATTTTGCAAGCTATGCCAGAGATCAGTTCCTGTGTTATTTTGTTAGCATGACCAGTCATAAACAGAGGTGGGATGAGTTTCATTTCCTGTCACATTAACTTGTATGGCAGCTGGACAAACAGACACACATGAACAGCACTTTTTTCATTCAATTAAATTCATATGTTGGGTCTGACAGAGCTAAAAAGGTCAAACAGGTTAAAGCTAAAGCTATCCAGCACCCCCTGCTACCTTCCTTCAGCGACAAAACAGCTTCCATTAAAGCTGAACAAAAAATTTTCTGTATGATGTAATTTATCATTCTTACACAGCAGGAAATCTAAAATAGCTTAAAAACAAAAATTGGAAATTTGCAATCTGTGCCTTTTTTTAAACCTGGTTCTTTAGGACGATAAGAATTACTACAACCCCAATTGCAATGGGACGTGATGTGAAACATAGATAAAAAACAGAATACGATTATTTGCAAATCCTTTTCAACCCATATTCAATTTAATATACTACAAAGACAAGATATTTAATGTTGAAACGGATAAACCTTTTTTTTTTTTATTTTATTTTTTTATATTTGCTCATTTGGAATTTGATGCCTGCAACACGTTCCAAAGAAGTTAGGACAGGGGCAACAAAAGACGGGGAAAGTTGAGTAGTGCAATTGCAAGAAAATTAGGGATTTCATCATCTACAGTCCATCATATAATCAAAATAAGCTGGAGAAATCTCTTCAAGTAAGTGGCAAGACATTGCCCATGAATGCCCGTGACCTTTGATCCCTCAGGCAGCACTGCATTAAAAACCAACATCATTCTGTAACGGATATTAGCACATGGGCTCAGAATCACTTCAAAAAAACATTGTCAGTGAACACAGGGGAATCATCTCTCCATATACAAGTGCAAGTTAAAACTTTACCATGCAGAGGAAAAGTCATATATCAACAACATCCAGAAACACCGCCTGCTTCTCTGGACCCAAGCTCATCTGAGATGGACTGACACAAAGTGAGAAAGTGTTCTGTGGTCTGACGGGTCCACATTTTAAATTGTTTTTGTAAATCATGGACGTCGTGTCCTCCGGGCTAAAGCGGAAAAGGACTGTCCAGATTGTTATCAGCACAAAGTTCAAAAGCATCTCTGATGGTACTGGGGTGTGTTAGTGTTCATGGCATGAGGAACTTGCATATCTGTAAGTTGTTATTGCTGAAAGGTACATGTGTTTTGGAGCAACATGTGCTGCCATCCAAGCAACGTCTTTTTAAGGGACATCCCTGTTTATGTTTGCAAGGCAATGGCAAGCCACATTCTGCACGTGTTATAACAGCGTAGCTTCGTAGTGAAAGAGTGTGGATACTAGACTTTCCTGCCTGCAGTCTAGACCTGTCTCCACAAATGTGTGATGCATTATGAAGCGCAAAATACGACTGAAGTTGTTCATTAAGCAAAAACAGGGAAAAATTCCACCTACAAAGCTTCAACAATTAGTGTCGTCAGTTCCCAAAAGCTTATTGAGTGCTGTTAAAGGGAAAGGTGATGTAATAAAGTGGTAAACATGCCCCTGTCCCAACTTCTTTGGAACGTGTTGGAAGCATCAAATTTGAACATTAAATATCTTGTCTTATTAAATAGAATATGGGTTGAAAAGGATTTAATTCAATTCAATTCAGTTTTATTTATATAGCGCCTTTTACAATAGAGTATTGTCTCAAAGCAACTTCACAAAATTACACTTTCCTAAAAGGCCAATCCCAAGTTGAGCAAGCCTAGGGCGACAGTGGCAAGGAAAAACTCCCTAAATTGTAGGAAGAAACCTTGGGAGGACCAAGACATGGCATTAAAATCACTGTTCTCAAATTGTCTCCACAGTCACCAGCTCTCAATCCAAGATGTAGTCAAGTTAAAGCAGAACATTTTAACATTATATTACTTATATTATATGTGTGTAAACCCATCAAAAACCAACATGTTAAGCAGTTCAGTACTGAGGAACGGGCTAAGGTTCCTTCAAGGACTGACTAGGACTGAATAACTAGGCTGCACATGCGGTCACATTAGGTACTTACATACTTTTGCCACTTACAGATCTGTAATATTGCATCACTGTCCTTAATAAATACCACTGTATCTAATCAGGTTGAGTAAGCAAGTGGAAAAAGCTACTAGACATTTGTACAAAGAATTTTGAGGGCCACGTTCTACATTTTTATGAAATTACGAATAAAAATAGTTACACAAATTGGACCAGAATCTGTAAGTTTGAGTTTCATTTGGTATGCCATGTGTTTGGATTTATGTTTGTTTTGCCTAAGTAAGACATAATTGAAGGAAGACTGCCAAACAATATATATGCATTGGCTTCCTGCCACTTTCCTCATCCACCACCAATATCCTCTCATGACGCCGTTTTCCGTTTGTCCGAGTTTTCTGCTTCTCACTTTTCATTGGTCAGTAAAGGATTCGGTGGAAACTCATTGGCAGCAGTCCGGACCTCTTTGTTGGTCAAGTGTATAATTCCCTCGGTCGGTCATCAGCTTACTACACTTATACTCACCAGGATTTGGGATGCACAAATGGTACATAGACTGGACTGATACACAGAGCGATATAATATAGGTTTTTCTGTTAACGGATAATCCAGTTTAAACCAGTTCACCCATTTACTTCCCAAACTTTGCGCGTAACATTTTGATAACCTTAAGACAACACCTGTGAAGATGATTTAGGCTTGTCTGGAGTTCCTCGCTATGGCACTGACCATTGGCGGGACGCTCCTGGTGATGGTGGCATGCGGCTTGCCCACGTGGAAAGTGTCGGCGCACATTGAAGGCAACATCGTGGTAGCGCAGACAATCTGGGACGGTCTGTGGATGTCGTGCGCGGTACAGAGCACGGGCCAGATGCAGTGCAAACTGCACGACTCGGTTCTGGCGCTCTCCAAAGACCTTCAGACGGCACGGGCGCTCACGGTCATCTCGGCCGTGCTGGGGGTGCTGGGTCTCATGGTCACCATCGCTGGCGCGCAGTGCACCAACTGCATCAAAACGGAGTGCACGAAGACCAGAGTGCTGAACGCGGCCGGAGTGATCAACGTCGTGGCCGGATTCTTCGTACTGGTCCCCTTGTGCTGGATGGCCAACATCATCATCTCGGACTTCTACAACCCGCAGGTTCCTTCCACAAGTAAACGGGAGATCGGCTCGGCGCTGTACATCGGCTTCGCCGCGGCTGCGCTCTTGCTTCTCGGAGGCGCCATTCTGTGCTGCTGCTGTCCGAAATCAGCCAAAGCATCCTATCCTCCGGTCAAATACTCACCCAGCAAAAGCGCAACACAAAACGGAGGCTATGACAAACAAAACTACGTGTGAGCGCTGGACGTCGTAAGTGGACTTTGAAGAACGATAATATTATAATAATAGTATTAAAATGAGTGGAATATGAAACTTACCAGTGGGTTAGTTTTACTGAACCTGGAGCCTATCTTACTACACCCATTACTTGTTTGCTTTTTTATTATGCGTTGTAATTACGAATTAGATGGACATTTTCCACATTTGGTTGTAAGAATTATTGCCATTTCCCTTCGCGCATTTATACATACAAATAGTCAGTATGATTTGTTGTTGTTGTTTCACGGCTCTGTGACATGGTTTGTGTAGTTAATACAAAATTAAATCGGAACTTATCCTATTTGCACACCTCTTAATACAGCTTGTTTTACAAAACAAACAAACAAACGTAGCACTCAGCTAGTTAATAGTCAAGGTATTAATATCTACAATCTATATGTTTACCTTCGTATAAATAAGATATTACTAATATATTTTCATATCATTTTCTAACTGAGTGGATATGTCAGCAATAAATAGCCTTTTAGCAAAAATAATCCAGTTTAAACTACAAATTTAGTCGTACTGTTTGTAGCACACCTGCTTCTTTATTAGCAGGAAAGTTACTACACCTTAGTCCTCATAACTCCAACCTCCCGAACTTCATCTTCTGGATTGAGTTGTTTCTCAGGTTACTTTATTTTAAGTAAGCAAAGTCTGAACTGGATTGTCTGAATTGTCTTCATGTCAGCACACTTTGGTAACTTGCACCCTACACCCCATTTAAAGGTCCAGACATCTAACAACTTATTTCAGGGACTTTAAATCACAACATACACTGCTTAGAAAATAGTGAATATGAAGAGGATCCCACAAGAACTGCTGAACAATCTGATCCTTTCCATGCCCCATCACTGTTTTGGGTGATCATACACCCTACTGAACAGTCAATGTGGGGGCAATTTCATCCAGTTTGACATGCTTCGGTTCACCCTAATGAATATATCACTTACTACTCAATCATAATAATTGAGTTTGCATCTCATTTGCGCAATTGAACAACTTTTTATGACTGTTTATTTGCTTTGATGTTTAAAACATCTCTTTTTACCCATGCTCTCCCCTCTAAACTGCTGCTGTAAAATAATCAGAACGTAGCTGAACTTCTGTGCATGTCTTTGTTTTCATGGTGCTCATATGAATGTCCTAAGCTGTGTGCTTGTGGGGTGACCTGAAATCTGAGAGTTGCTATATACATAATTAATGATAATGATTGAACATTACAGTTTAAATTTGACCGTGATGGTGCAACAGTTAGTACTGGACTAAGTAAGTAAGTTCAGAGTTCAAGTTCCAGCACTGAACAACTGGGCCCTTGAGCAGGGTTTCTATCCTGCGATTACTTGGACAGTAAGACTGTAGCAGTAGGATATCGTTCTATATTACTACATGTAAATGTTAAAAAGGGAACTGGAATTTAAATGTCTCAGATAAATCATATTTCCAAAATCAGAATTATTTGTAATTATGTTTAACTGATGTACACATTTGAATTGAATTCAGCCTTACACTTTCATTGTAAGTTGTGTAATTGCATTGTGGATTGTTCACAAGAGAACCAGATACTCTTATCCTTGCATACGTGTCACATGTGTTAGATGTAATGCATTTTAAACTGGACTTTCTAAATAAATTTACTTTTGAAAATATGGAGAAAAACATGCTTCCACTATGTCTTATTACACTCATGAATCACACAAGACACCAAAAAACGGACTTCCCAAATGTCAGTATATGGATTAGAATGCAATAATGCATTGATAAGTGATTAAACTAATTCCTCTGGGTACTCCATTTCCTCCCACATTCCAAAGACACGGTAAGGTCAACTGCCATCTCTAAACTGTCCCAGTCTGAATGTTTGATGAACTTAAACCTGGTCTAGTTGAACTGCAGTTCATGTCCCGGCCCTCCACAACTCTAAAGAGGAGCACAGTCATTAATTAGGTCACATTTCGCAAAAGCAGCCATGAAATAATTAAGGTAATAACCAGCCTAGAGATCATTATTTATGAACCATGATCTTAAAGAACAAAATAAACTCATTTCCAATCACCTACTTTGACTTATTGATTAATCATCTGGTGGCATTTTGTGTAACAAGTGTTTCCTAGTTGCTGGTTTTAAAACCCATTAGTACCAAAAGGGGCCATGACGGTGACAGGAAGACGTCCCAGTCACTACTTCGTCACCAGGAGACGTTCCAGGATGAAAAGAGTGAAACGTTAATGAATGGTGGTTCCTGGTTGATGATCCTGCAGCTAACCCATAGGCACTGGAGGATATGTGAGTTGTAGCTGCCTAGAAGCTGTTCCATATTTCTCTATATTTACTGAAGATTTTGTCCTATTAAAAAACACCAATACACCATATCTTCACTTGTTTTTAGGGCTTATTATAAGCATAACTATTATTATATTACACTTAGTGAATCTGTTTAACAACTTTGGCCTGACTATTGTGCTTTTGCAGGTACAACTATGTGCGCTTAACAACCACAGTAGATTTTATGAAATTAATTGCACATTATGAGATCTGGGCATTGTCTTACCATATACCGTACTTAGCAATTCTATAGTGTACTGTACTGTAGGATACTGTAGTATTGACATTCAGTCCGTGCACACTTATACCGCATTTGTTTAATAAACATTTCTGCAGGCTGTGCTGTGCTGCAGTACTAGAACAGCTAATGTATCCACTAGTTAAATAGGTTAATAACCATAATAATGATAATAAATATATCACACCGTGAATAGATATGTGAATGGATGTTGTCTGATTTGGCTTTATGCAGTGCAGTGTAAAAGGCTCATATGCTTATAATTTAAAAGAAAGCATTGTACTCACACTGAGCCTGGTTGCTTTGAACCATGCTGAAGTGCAACTGTCACCACTCCTCACTCTCCCGGTCACTTGCCATGTACACCCAGCCATGCTTTTGCCATCACAATACTTTAGGGATGGGCTTGTGCAGCACAGCGGACTTCAAGGTTGTATTTACCTTGTGGATTTTGGTTTAGTTTTTGCTGTGCTGACACACACCTTATAATACGTGTGTTGATCATGCAATGTACCGGTTTTCATCATTTCGTGCTGCACGTTTGTAGGATATTTAAAAGATTTTTATGTAGGCGGCTAATGTGAGTTTTTCCTAGCCACTGTGGCCCTATGCCTTTTCAGTTAGGACTGTGTTATGATATTTTTAAAGCTGCTCACACTAGGGAATTTGTACTGAGCTTTGAGGGTCAAATGTAGCAAGCGTGATGAGGAAGAACTCTTGGGTGGAACAAGGTTTCTCTTTGGCCAAACCTCATAGGACAATGTCACACAGACTCAGCCACCACCCACAGAAGCAATAAGAGCCCAAACATACCTGGCCTTCAGGAAACCCTGAGGGTCATTACAGATTACTCAGCCTTCCAGGGCATTACAGGAATCTGACTCAACCTAATGGTCATTACTGGAACCTGACCAAGTCAACAGAGAGACCCTGACCTCACCAGACACTCTCAGTTTCAGCGCTCAAGGTGGAGAATGGCTCTTTGTGACAATCAGCACAGACCAGGAGTGCCCCCAACTTACAGAAAAAGAGGAGAGTGAATGAAATTTTGACTGAAAACTTACCACATGTGCAATTTCTTTGGCCACACCCCTTGGTACATATCCCACCGTTGGTGAGAAGGGGCTTAAATTTCTCCAGTTGGTCTCCCAGTAATATCAAATCCAGATATTCTTCCCCAGTACTAAAAGTCCACATGCAGTACCTGGTGCAGTTAAACACGTGCGTGTTGCACTTTTCCCATGTGATTCCTTTAATGTTTCTGCCTCAGCAAAGGCTCCAGAGTCTAGGCACGCCCCTTCGTCTGATCCTGAGAGTCACAAGAGAGCCCATTCTTTAAAGGAAAATCTGGAATAAGTTGCTCTAGGCTAAAAATATACCAAACCATTAAGTGCGGCAAGGAATGAAAAAAATACTTAGTCTTGGTGGTTTCGGATTGCCAACCTTTGTTTTTAGACATTTAGAAACATTTACCATGTATGGTTTTAAAAGGGTTATTAACATCCCATGATAGACAATTCTAATTAGATAGATTAGATTTCAATTCTGAAATAGATTAATTCTGTAATAAGAAAATATTTTGCAACAAGCCATTTTTTTTAATAGAAAAAAACATTTCGTAATCTGCTAATGTAATAAGTGCGTGCCAAAGATTATATCCTAAGCCCAAACACACTTTTAGGCACAATCACATCATAGTTCTTTAAACTTCCATCATTCCATATCTTGTGAGGTCATCTTCAGGAATTCGACCGATTTACAAAGTCCAGTAGTGGAAAAGGCAGACGGTACAGGCACTCTGCTGCACTCTTGTGGTTAAAAATAGCAGTTCTAGTGTACACGTTCACTCTTACTGCTGATATTCCTTCAGTAGCTGATTCGCAATAACAAGTCTCTGAATCTCACTGGTCCCTTCGTAGATCTCGGTGATGCGGGCATCACGGTAGTGTCTCTCAGCAGGCATGTCTGTTACATAACCCATCCCTCCCAACACCTGGATAGCCTTCATAAACACAACACAATGGAATTAAATCACTGCATTCTACTTTAATTTCATTTTAGAAACGAGCTTCTTACCTGATGGGAAACAAACGTTGCTGCCTCAGATGCAGCCAGTTTAGCCATCGCAGCTGCCTGTAACAATGTGACAGGAAACCCAATCATTTTAATATAAATCACAGTATATAATGTACATGCTAACACATGGAAGAGGAGAATATACTAGCCTTAGAATAGGGCTTCTTTGCATCTTTTAACAGTGAAGCTTTCCAGGTGAGAAGACGAGCACTTTCTATAGCCACAGCCATGTCTGCCAACTTAAACTGTAGGACAGATTTGTTTAACAAACATAACATTAGTGTTGCAACGTAACATCATTATTGCCAGCTTTGGTAAGATGGATAAAGAGGATGCTGTTATGCTGTATAACACTTATCAAAATGGAAAATTATTGGTCGCTCTTTATTTAGTTCATTGTGGAATACATCCAGAATCCCAAAGCTTAACGTGTTGTTCTGTGTGGGTCTGTGTGTATGTTTGTTTGGCTTCTTTAACGTCGCTATCGGCATCAGTGGCGGCAACACACACAAGGTTATATCCATACACAAGTTAATCTCATATATGTATACGCACACACGCACACACACACACGCACACAATTTACAGTAATCAATTATCCTATCACGCAATGTTTAGAAAGCTGGAGTACCGGGAGTAAACCCACGCTGACACGGGGAGGACATGCAGACTCCACACAGAAAGAATAAATAAATAAATATTTTGCTCATTAGTGCTGCTCGTCACACAAGATAACAGCTTCCTATGGAAGTGCTTTAAATATAAATATAGAATAAAGATTTAACATAACAAAGGTATTACTCCTGTAATTGTGATGCCCTCTGTCAGTGTGTGATGTGTGATGTTGCTTGTTCGGTTTATTTAACGATTTAACTTCACCATTAAGGCTAGGCTGTGCTACCCAGCGTGTCATGATGAGAATGAAACACCAGTGAGAATGCTTTCAAAGGAGCAATAAGAACAAGCAAAAATAAATAAGTAAATAAATAAATAGCCAACAGACTCATTTATATCCTCTGTTTTATAATATTATTCTATTTATCACTTAACTGCTGGTTGTCCAAGTGGTGCTCTAAAAACAACATGGGCTTTATAGACAACTGGTCTAGTTTTAAGGGTAAGCCTGGCCTCTTAGGACGGGACGGTGTCCATCCCACCCGGGAAGGAGC
>JAUZSV010293381.1:0-11911 GCA_034780495.1 Parotocinclus cesarpintoi
AGTACCATAAAACCAAAAATAAGGCCTTGATTTAATTAGATTGTAAATAAAGAGCGTTAAGCTGCCTGTGTAGCCTAACAGATTGCGCGTGTAATTTGTGGGCACGCTGCGGCTACTTGGCAGAGAGCAAGTGCTAGTTATAAATGAATAACATTCGAGGGGAGTCCATGTTTCTGCACTTATTTAATCGTGATCCTGATCGTAAACGAACTGATCTGGAGCTGACTATTGACATCGGGACCAACATTGCCAAAGTTCGGCGTAGATCCCACTTGCCCTAATGCGTATTTTTGAAAGGGAGCTGGCTTACGTGGAGGGAAAACTCACACACGGACAAGGAGAGTTCAATTCAATTCCATTTCGTTTGTAGAGCGCGTTTTACAATTGACATTGTCACAAAGCGGCTTTACATTGATATATAAACAAGTGTAACAATTGAAATATATTTGTCCCTCATGAGCAAGACAATGGCGATAGTGGCAAGGAAAAGCTCCCTGAGATTAAAGGAAGAAACCTTCTGTGGAACCGGACTCAGAAGGGAAACCCATCCTCTTGTGGCCAATAAACATAATTCACATGATATAATAAGCATTTCAATGCATTAAGTCTATCAGGAGATGGTGGATCTTTGGCATGTCTGATCCTTCCGTCTGATAGGAGAGGGAGCGTCTTTGAAGGACAGGGCTCAAACATGGGTCACTGGAGCTGTGGGGTAAAAAAAATGCCCAACGTGCTGCCCAAGACAAACAAACATTCTGTAAATTAGTCAAGTTAGTGAAGGACATCCGGCAACGTTAATTAAACTGTTATTTCATCTTATAGGGGTCGCTGGCTGTGTAGGGGTCATTTTTTTAGTGCCAAGAGATGATCACGCTCATCAGTAATGCCCGTCCCATCTGGGTGCCCCCTTCAGGACTCAAAACCGTTTTTGTGCAGACTTGGAATGAGAATAAAAAAAAAAACACAACTCTTCCGTACAGTATGTTTTAATAACACAAAGCCAGAGATGGCATCTGTGATCATGTTATGTACTTAATGGGATCTATCAGCGGTCCGTTTGTTTAAAAACTACATAAATAAATGATTTATTGAGTGAGATGCACTTCTGGCTCACAGAAGCCATTAGCAGGTTATTGGAAGCATTAACAAGTAGCAACGGAAAATGTTTTTTTGTTTTTTGTTTTTTTTTCGCAGTAGCCCACAGAGTACTTTATTATTCCGGTCAGTGTTTTAGGAGTTCGATACTTGGCAGAAGTGTTAGTAAACATTACAACTCGCTTCAAGGATAAACTGTTGAAAGCGGCGCGGCTGCTTTTTGAGCGCATTGTTTGCAGGACTTGCACACATTATGTTTCTTACGTGTTCTTTTGGCCCTTTTGCTTATCCCTATCCCCTAAGCACAGATAAGGCCGGACCCTGCAGAGGCGTGTGTTTCGGTTTCACCCCGCACTGGTCATCATTCATTTATAACTCATTAGTCTCAGTGGATCCCCTTTGACCCGGGAGAAAATAGTGATTAAAGGAGCCTTCGTTGAATGGAGTCGCAAAAATGAGCAGCCGTTTTCCCGAGAGTGAAGGGGAATCAATGGGTGTATCAAGAACAAACACGGCTACAAGGTTGGGGTGCAAAACGAAAATCATGCGCGAGAGAGTTTACTAAACTGGTCACTGCAATGCTTGCTTTGAGTGTATGTGTACGGAGAAACTTTGGACACCTTTTCAGGGGAATGTCATGACCACAGGAGTCTTTATTGGAGTTCATGACCGTGGCAGGTGAGTTCAAATCACAGAATTCGGCAAGAATTGACAAGCCGGCAGGGCGGTCATGATCCTCTGGAAAATGCAAATGAACTGACACAGAGACGGCCAATGAGAGGAAGGTGTGATGCTTAATATTCTGGCAAATCGGATCACCCCAGGGGAGGGGCTTGATTGCGGGAGGGAGGGGCTGGAACACAAAGGGTTCTGGTATGCTGAGTCTGGAATGGCAATGGTCATCATGTTTGATTTGTGTCTCAAAACTTGATTCTAGGTGACAGTGGCAAGGAAAGGTCCGTATAATGAGGCATAGGCCGTGAACAAAACACATATCGTCTTTGACCATATGTTCTTCGGATGTTACATGAATTCATTCAGTCATTTATTAGCCGGTGCCCACCCGGCAACTCTGGGAAAAGGGGCAGGAACAACCCTAGACAGGGCAGCCAATCTATCGTAGAGCACACAGTCACACTAAGGGCCAATTTAGAGACACCAGGTAACATAACATGCATGTCTATGGCCTGTGGGAGGAAACCGGAGTACCCGGAGTAAACCCACACAGACACGGAAAGGAAATGGAGACTCCACACTGAAAGGACCCAGGCCGCTCCACCCCAGGATCGAACCCGGGACCTTTTTTGCTGTGAGGCAGCAGTGCTACCCAACGACAGGAGCCCTCGTGATAACGTTGTATGAATTAAAGTAAAAAAAATCGTTGTGTAAACAGCACAGTGAATGTTACATTACAAAAATGCATCAATGAACAATAGTAAATACCAGGATCATCTGGTATCACAAGTCACCTGTCACAAGTTCTAAAAAATCAGTTCGGTACAGTTAAAAAAATCAACGGTCCATAAATAATATCAAAAAGGACCAGCTAATAGCTAATCCATTGCTTTCTTTCCTTAAAAACCATCAAAACTGCCGGAGTCTGTCATCACCCACACATGCTCTCACAGTCCAGGAGTGATTAGAAGAGAGGAAGGCCATTTCCTCCCCGCGGCTGCTGAAATATTAATCAAGCACACAGAGGAGCGTGCCAGAGTTCCCAGTGAGGATGTATTCTAATGGTAATACACGAGGTCGGTAGCGAGAGAGGTGCCGCCTTTCTAATAGCTTCCAAAAGATGGGGGAGGAAAGGAGGGGCGGCGCAAGCGACTGGGTTTGAAGAGACGACGTGATACATAAAGTGTAAAGTGTCTGATTATTTGGGTGAGAATATTTGTTCATGGCTCCATAACTGAGCTAATAAATCAGACATATGGTGGATTTTGATCTTATCTATGATCTGTAGCGAAACAGGAGATCAAAACAGTAAACGAACGCAAGGTAGGTCCAAAGATCCATAGTGGAACCAAGAAGAACCGTTTAATATTAAGCCCAACAAATAAATACAGCAACCCCTCACTGTCACTGTCACTCAGGACAGAAATAGGTAAAGTACATCTGAAATATTAGCATATACATAAACAATGATGTCTTTATTATGCAGCATGTAAGGAATAAATTATGGCATAATCTCTCAGAACTGCTCCAAAGTCCAAGTTGGATGTGCTTTACACCATTCTAGCCTATATCTGTTTTATACTGATCCTTCAGCATTACTACTATAGAAAAACTGCACTTTACCTGCCAGAAACAGCAGAAATGTCGTACTCTGCTGTATTATAGCGTTATTTTGAAGTTTATAGAATGATTTTCTGAAAGATCGCTTCCCTTGGCTTGTAAACATCCTACTTTAATGTAATGGAAACAGGACAAGCCGGATAAGCACGTGACCTCTACCCTGCACTATCAATTATCAATAAGTAGATACGGTGAGGATTATATTTCATATATATAAATGAAGTGCTTGAAATGTAAAGTTGAGGCACTTCGTCCAGAAGGCACGGCAACCAAGGGTAGGTTATAATTAATAACTAGGCTTATTACCTGCCCGGTGCTCGTCTTTGTTGACCTTTTATCCCCGAAATCTGTCCTTAGTTTGAGTGAAGAGGTTTGTCTATTTACTCAGAAATGAGATCGACTTTAAGCCTACGTAAAATGACTAAAAAGTGGAATTCATTACGCCAAAGTCAAAGCCAACCTCGTACCTCATGCGGCGCCGAGGCCAAAGCGAGAAGCTTGAAAATGGGTCTATAACTGCCACGACATGCCTGACATTGTGTTGCTTGGCTTAATAAAAACCAATACAGGTGGCTAACCTTGCAGCTCCAGTCGATGCTTATTTAGAATACCATCGATTAACAGTTCTGATTATTGATCGTGACTTGCCGCTTGAGGAATCTCAATGGGTTCTGATCGGAGGATGACCCACAGCAGATTGCACTGTCCACTCATCACAACACCTGGCACGTTGAAATTCCTTGGCTGTGGTTCTGCTTGTTGTGCCGCGTCAGACAAAACAAGGCGTCAGTGTTTAACGTATGGGCAAGACTTGTGCCCGGGGGTTTAAATCAATTCTTAAAACCATGTCATTCCAACAAAAGGTGTCTCCGAGAGTCCAACCGTCTTCATTTGCACCTCAATCTTCAGATTCCTTACAAATACAAGGGCAAAAATCCTGATATTTTCCAGTAGTACAATTTAAAAGTAATGAAACCAACAATTGCGTGCACAGCAAAAAAGGCCCAACCCTTGATACTACCACCATCATGTTTCACAGACGGGATCCCATTTTTATGCTGCAATGGAATCCTTTCCTTTCTCCAGAAGTAACATTCCTTTTGGGCCCATCAGCTTGGAAAAGGTCTCTCCAGTAACAGTCCGGTTATGAGATTTAGAAACCTGTAGACACCCGGCAAAGATATTTTTGGAGACAAATGGCCTCGCGATGCATACCGTCCAATTCACCATCACCACATCTTTACACACCTTGCTCTTGGTGTGATTTTTATTGCTCAGGTGCTTCTAGGGAGGTCCAGAAAGTCTTTAGAGATGGCTTTGTAACCTTTTCCAGGCTAACAAACAGGACGAGACCTTCCCGAGGGTCTAAAAATCTCCTTGGTTTTTTGCCGTGCAACCTTTTAACGACCTGCCAACGTTAGATCCTAAATAAATGTCATATTGCTGTCTTGTATTTGTACAAGTTTAGAAAAAGCCAAACTATTTTATGGAGGCATAAGGACAGTTATGTGTAGGATACATAAAATGTCGAGCGAGCGCGTTTGAATTACCGTGTGCGTGTAACGTCCAATATGTCCACAGTTGGTTCCGTTTGGGAGAAGAAACACTGCCAGAGCTCTGAGCTTACATACTGAGCTATAGGCTCGGCTGAAACCTGGATTTAAATTACAGTGCCATCTGTTCCCACCAGGAGCCTCGTGGCCATTTTAGAAATCCTGCATAGTTAAGGTGGACTGCTATACACACCGGTCTTTCCTTTCGAAGTTTCAGGCACACGTCCGTTGCTTCATCGCTTACATCTTTAATTAAAAGCAACTTATATAATGCGGGAAATAAAACACGATCATCACATTTCACAAGATAATATGACCAAGCTGCTACCTTCAGTGCATGCAAAGTTTTTTTTTAGCTTGTAATAACCCTAAATAAGCGCGAAACGTTTTAAAGAGAGTTTTAAGCAAAAGCTCAGTTCGGCAGTTAGGTGTGGTCACTGTTAATCTCCTCCAACGTAATCAGCAGCCAAAAGCGGCACGTGCCATTGACTGAGCGTATTTAATGCAAGCCCACAGCGAAGAGTTGAGAACGTAAAGGAGACAGCGGGTCATGTGTTTGTGTTCCTAACCTCCGTCCGTGAAGAACGTCTACCTCAGACCTAAGCCATGCCAATGAATAATGTAATGAGCAGCCGGCGTGATGTGTGCAGTCAGCATACTCGGCCACCCGCGTACACTTCGACCGGGGAGGCCGCTTCCGTAATGAGCCAACGACGAGGAGTTATCGAGTCAGATATCTGAGATGGGCCACGCACGAGGCCAAGGTCGGCCTCCTGCACCCTACTCCCTCAATGTGACTTGGTGGTGGGCGGCACTTTGTTAACATGACTTCGAATGCACGCAGAGTTGGTCCAAAAGCTCAAATCTAGCAGATCGATTGGTTAAGGCCTGTCGTTCACCGTCCGATTTTCTCTGAATTTGATCATGAGCGATGTAACAGTGCTGTGTGACATTTCTTTCTGGGTCTCGGTTGTTCACGTTTGTGTTATTAACTTTTAAAGCACAACAGATAGTGCAAACCTGATTGCACCAATCGGGTCCAAAACACACTTTTGGTCTTCTTTGATATCCTACACGACCACCGTCCAGTTTAAACAAAGAGAGCCACGCCCTCAACAGTGTCCGGTGACTTTTAGCTCATTCTGTACACTTAAATATATCAACACTGTGAAGTGAGTAGTGTTTGAGCACCAGCTTTTTACCTAAACTGGGCCATCCGTCCAAACTGGCTGACTAAACATAATTAGAAGAACAATGTTCGAGGAAGAACTTCATGGTGTAACAGTTATGAAGGTAATGGAGTGGGCAGGTGGCAACAATCTCAGGAGCTTTAGACAAAGCTGGCAAGGAAGCATACCCTTCTGAAGAGGTTTATGGCCGAAAGAAACGTATTATATGAATTAATTTGATTTAATAACCAAAATGTTAAAGGGGAAATGAGCTTCCATTTAGAAAACAAAAACGAATTGATCACTTTAAGCTAATTGCTTGTTGTTTGTTGTTTTGATCTAATCACTTTAATGCAAATCCATACGCATTGCCTCTGTAGACGGCCTTCTATTAATAGTCGTAGTTTTCTTGACCGGACCGGGATGACGTCTGGAATGAAATATATACGAAACATTTCATGGATTCCTTGTTTTCGGTAACGTACAGAGAAACATTTGGTCCTCCTTGACGGATGAGGTCCGGCTCGTGACTCTGGTTAGCGCTGGTATGTGAAGGAATAATCGGTTGTTGATTTATCACTCGATGAAAGTGCGACTGTGGATAATTTCATTATATGACTGAGATACGACTGAAATTGTTAAGCAGGTATGAAAAGGTGAGACGAGTTGAAGAGTTCATGTCCAATTAATATGGCTATTTTCACGAAAATGTGCCCTTTTCTCTTGATCATAAATGATCAATCTCTGATCCCAGTGATCTATTGTCATATCCCGAGCCTGGAAATCCAGCCAAGACGGAGTGCACGGTTTGAAAAGGGCACAGCGAGGAACATTAGGCCCAATTAGAAGCTGGCATCCTGAATAATGAACGGGACGGAGGCAGAATACGGGAGCAAATAAAAGCGAATAAACGAACACGTTTGTAAGCTCTGTAGTGTGTTTGTTTAACGGCTTTGCAAAAATAAGCGTTTGTGAGAAGCCCAGCTTTAAAAAATGAGAAATAAAATCATAATCATCATCTCATTTCTCACTTTTCCTGGTAAAAATGAATAAAAAATAATAATAACATGCACACATGACGGACTGCTTCTAAGAAAGGGGAGGAGCATCCACCAATACAAACTTCTGAGATGATCTTGCAACCGGTCAAGTGTACCCTAAGGCCTGCGTCTTGTGTCCTGAAGGAAAAGATGCTGACCTGATCTACCTGCTCTGACCGGGAACAAGCAGAGTTAAAACGTGAAATAAATTGTTTTTTAATATATATAAATTTGTATATATAAATATAAATTTCTTAAATAATATTACAATTTAATTTGAAAATACGAATGAAAAATGTTTAATATAGGTACAAAAATCTAAATTAACAGTAAAAGCAATAAGAAAAAGGAATCATTTTTTATATTCATATTACTATCATAAATATACAAAAACTTCGCTACTACAATATTAATAAATATCTAAATAAACGCCTTTAATTACCATGATGTGTGTAGTGTTTTTATTTATTAAAACACTGGTTAAAGTTACCTGACTTTCTTTTTTTACTGGCATGAAAAACTGATTTTAAGAAGGAATTGCTGTTTCTAAATGGACCCTTTTAGCAGATCGTTCCACATTTAAGCAGCTGGAAACTGTTTAAAATTGGGGGATATTCCAAAGTGAATATGAACCGATTGAAAAAAGGGGCGTTTGATTTTACTTGATTAAACAAGAAGGTCAGAAAAGCAAACGAAAAGTGGAAGAAAGTTGTGCAGTTATGCAAATGAGATGCCAAACTCAGTGATATATTCATGGGGGTGTGTGGGGGAATTCAAGAGAAGCAGGTCAAAGTGGACCAGAGTGCCCCCACATTGTGTTCAGCAGGGTGTATGGTCACCCCAGACAGACTGACGGTGACGGGGCATGGACAGGATCAGATTCTGCAGCAGTTCTTGTTGGATTTTGTTCGTATTCATTTGGAAATCTCCTCTCATTTTAGCGAGCAGTGAATATCACACTGTGAATATATACACAGCGGTATAAACGTGCACGTGTTCTTTTGCAAACCCTAAGGCACCTTTGTTTTTGCTGATCTATAAAATGTAGACGATAACACGTGCGACGTATAGGAACAAAGTTTTATAGAACGCAGCGTATGCCGCGACCCTTTACCCACCGAGAAAGACACACCAGAGCTAAGCCGTTTGAGGCTAAGGGTCTCGTCCAAACGTTTGTGCTTTGCAAATGTTGTGTAACGGTCTGTCCTTCTGAGTCAACAATATATGATTGTACTTGTAGGATCTTGCAGGACCAGGCCTGCACACACGTTTGACGTTTGTGTGCGGCTCGAGCGCAGGTAGAGTTCATTTCACAAGTGTTTGCAGCGTTTCCATATTTTATAACTCCGGCAAGAAAAAAAAGGAAAAGCGCTCGTAAAAACTGGGGGGGCGAAGCGGCCGTGGCTTGATGAAATGAACCTCCTTCATTTGCATTTTGCATAATTTATAATAAGCACTAAACGCTGGAGGAAAAAAAAAAAAACTCCAGCAAGGACTGATGGCTTTCCGTCTTTCATCACTGCCCCAAATCCAGATTTGATCCCTGAGTCAGAATGCAAAAGGGCGAAGGGGAAAGGTTTGAATTGTTTAATCTTCCAGGCCCACATAAGGCGCCGCGGCGGCCATTGTGCAGGATCTGAAGTTATTCCATAGCGCCCTCTGCTGGAGCGCTTTCTCTGAACTCCATCTAAGCGGTACTGATAATGTTCTGTCCATTCAGCATAAAAAAGGTACCCTGAAGTGCAATAAGAGCAAACTATAGACTCTCCAGTGTGTCCTTATTAAGAGCCTTATAAAGACCAAACTGTACCGGATCAATGGTGCTGTAATCACGCCTCCATGTCCCTTTAATGCAACAATTACTGGGTTAATTGAGAAAACTGCAGTACAGAGTGTCTCACTTTGACATTCAAATCATCTTTCTTCAGCCACGTCCACGTTTAATGTGACGCTCAAACCCAAACGGCGCATCGAAGGAGGCATTGTGCAGACACACGGCGAAAAGTTAAACAAGTACACTCCTCCAATTATCACACAGCAGCCCATAAATCAGAACACACTCCGTCGTTCTTCAGTCTGTGGCTCTGGCTTGACGGTTCTGTGGCTTCCCGAATGCCGGATGATGACAGACTGTTCAAGCCAGGGCACGTTCTAACTCTTTTCGCCCCTGCGAGCTGCTGGAGACGGATCTCAACATCCAGAACCAGAAGACGTCCTGGATACAACGACTCCCAAGTTCAGGCAGGACAAAACCAACCGAGGATCCTGGGAGAAAGTGCAGGAATAAGGTTCCCCTAGCCGGGGTCTGGGAACAGGGACAACTGTGGTGGAGCAGGTAGGGCAGGTGATCTCCAGAGAGTCTGTGGACCTCACCATGTTCCTCAGTACTCGATTCCTCTCACCTTCAGGAGACGTGACAGTGGTTGAACTGGATAGTTAGGAGAGAGACATGATGAGTGATTCCCTGTGCTGGATTGGTACTGGTGTACTCCATCTTACTGCCCAATCTTTCTGGGATTGGTTCCAAATTCGCTGTGGCCCTGATCAAGATGAGTCCATATTTCTTCCTTACTTCCTACTTCCTGCTTTATTTCTGTCTTACTTTCACTTTCTTTCTTTTTTTATTTATTTCTCTCTTTCTTTCTTTCTTTTTTCCTTCTTTTTTTCTTTATTTTTTTATTTATTTCTCTCTTTTTTCCTTCTTTCTTTCTTTCTTTCTTTCTTTCTTTCCTTCTTTCTTTCCTTTTTAGTTCTTTCTTTCTTTTTTTCTTTCTTTCTTTTTTTCCTTTTTTCTTTCTTTCTTTTTTTCCTTCTTTCTTTATTTCTTTCTTTCTTTTTTTCCTTCTTTCTGTGTCTCTTCTTTTTCTCTCTTTTTTTCTCTCTCTCTTTCTTTTTTTTCTTTTTTTCTGTCTTCTTTTTATTTCTTTCTTTCTCAGTTTCTTTCTTTTTCTTCTTTTTTCCTCCTGTCTTTTTCTTTCTTTCTTTCTTTCTTTCTTTCTTTCTTTCTTTCTTTCTTTCTTCCTCCTGTCTCATTCTTTCTTTGTCTCCAGATTTATTTGACAGTTTTCTGTCATTTTTTCTTCCTTCCTTCCTTCTGCCCTTATTTATTTATACTCTTGCATTTTTTTTTCTTCTTGTCTCTCAGTCTTTCATTCCTTCCATCTCTTTTTTGGCCATCTTTTTCCATCTTCTTTCTTTCTGTTTTTCTACTTTACTTAGTTATATATTTTTAATTATTTTGCCTGTTTCTCTTTTTTCCTTCCCTTCTTTCTGTAATGACTTTTTTTGTTCCGCCTGTACGCTGTTCTTTCATTCACTTTATTAAGGTTTTCTTTCTTTCTTTCATTTTGTTCCCTTCTTTCTCTATCTATTTCTGCCTTATTATTCTTTTCTCACTTCACTGTTTCAACACACGAACAATAAAGGGAAAAAGGTCTTGCTAATAACCTCCGACTTTTGGATTCCTTAAAGACTCACCCCATCTGAAAGTTTCCAGAACGTGCACGTGGGACGGACTGGGTTTCCTTTTGGTGTGTCTGGGTGCCGTGAGCTACCCCAGCCTTTTGAATACAGATAAGCCCAACCAGCCAGGAGATGATCGTCAGACTGGGGCCATGCATAACTTTTTTTAATACACACACCAGTTCTCTTTGTGTTTTTCAATTAAACCACACCTCCTGATTCCCAGGCAGCCAGATCTAATACGGCTTTGATCTCATAACCATGGGACAGGTTCGTAAAGGAGGTTTGCTTTGCAATTCGGCAGCGATGGGGCATCTCTAAGAGGACTTAAAAGTGCTCGAGCCTGGTGGTGAAGAGGCGTCAAACACAAATAATCTCCTTCTCCAACAGACGCTTTTGAATTGAGCGTGGCCCGACAGCTTTTCTTTCATTCTTTCTTCTTCAATCCCACAAATGGCTTCCCCTTCTTCCCCCAAAAACACGATTAATCAAGGCTTTCTGTAGCACGGCGGAAAAGACACACGCTCATCAAAAGAGTGTAATAAGTTAGAGAGTAATGAGTAGAAGCGGCAATAGCAGGTAACGCCGTACATTATTACGCCTTTGAACTAGAGACGCGTGGACTTGCAGCACAAAGTTCTCGTTTTCGGTTTTGTTCCAGGCTCAGAAAGTTTGCTAATTCCCACGGAGCCCTTTGAAGAAAAGTGCAAGCGTCGTTCAGTCGTAAAACAAAAGATTATACACACACAATGTCTTAACACGTCCTCAACAAACTTACCAGGAACCTTTCCGGGTGTCTAACTGAACCAATCTGGGTCCAATAACGTTTTTGAAACCTTGCAAAATTTCCCAAGACTGAAAAAAACATCCACATTATAATTATTGACGTTTTGTCTGAACTAAAATGCAAAGCGTCCATACAATGGCCCATGGCCCACACAATAAACCCATGTTTAAACACACACACACACACACACACAAAGAGCTTGGTAAAGGCATGTTTATGGGGACTTTTGACTGGTATCAGGATTACTGTAGCTTTATAAATAAGAAGGTGAACGTTTCTGCCGCCCTTATACGCCAGGGCCTATAGGGTCCCCACAACTGTGATAAACCCCTGTTTAAACACACACACACACACACACACACACACACACAAACATACACACAGAGAGCTTGGTAAAGGTATGTTTATGGGGACTTTTGACTGGCATAAGGATTACTGTAGATTTATAAATAAAAAGGTGAACGTTTATGACGCCCCTATACGCCAGGGCCTATAGGGTCCCCACAAGTG
>JAUZSV010293488.1:0-11910 GCA_034780495.1 Parotocinclus cesarpintoi
CACATATGTAACAAAATGTGTCACAGCTAATGCGATATTGACGCGACATTTCAGAAAATGCTTGTAAAACAAAATTGGCCGTTTCTCAAAAACCGTACGTGATATGAAAATTTCGAGGTCATTTCTGTGATCAGCATCAAAAACTCTATTTTGAACACCAAAAATCGTCAAGGAAGCAAAAACCTTGTAAACCAGTGTAATCTTTCTCTGTCTGGCTCTTTCAGAAACACGGGCTTGTCATCATTCCTGAGGGGACACCCAATGGGGATGTCAGCCATGAAGCCCCTACCGCTGGCATCACTATTGTCACTCAGGAAGCAGCTCAAGTGCTAGAGTCAGCTGGAGATGGACCTCTGGGTATGAGAACAAAATGGACCAATAACTGTAATAAACTGTGTTCTTAGCATCAGCCATACATTGTATATTTTTGGGAACATCACATATCCATGGTGTGGCTGTTATTTTATTGACTAAAATACATTGATTTAAATATCAAATATATATTAAATATATCAAATATAGTAAAAGTAATATCTAGTAAGTCAAGTATTATGTAGTAGTTTCTCTTAGTAATATCTCACGTTGTAACAACCTTCCTTTTTTCACATACAACACCACACCAGATGTCCGGCTACGAAAACTCGCTGAGGAAAAAGAGGAACTTCTAGTCCAGGTATGAGTATGTTTATTTTATTATTTTTTTTTAATTATTATTAGTTCTGCATATACTCTTGAGCAAAGCTTAAATTGCAAAATATTAAGCTTTAAATGGTTTTGACAAAGTAAAATCATTGGTCAGAAATCTACCAGGAACTCTTGAGACGTTTGCTCATCATTGGTCATTCCTACCGTGAAATCTTTGGGTTTACATGACTTGGCAATAATCAGAATTTCACTTTGCAGTCAGCCAAAAATCTCACAAAAGGGATGTGATGTAAGCTTCAATAATTAATCAATAAAACAACAACAATATTTATTTCACCAAGCACCAGCAGATGCTGCCTTTACTCGCAGGGATGCCAGATCCTGCTATTAACATAAGCAATCAGGTTTATGGCAAATCCAAATGAAAGAAGAATAAGTGTCAACTATAAGTGGCAACTGGCAACCGTGTTTAATTCTCCTAGCAGCTTTCATGACAGTCTAAAGAGGGAATTTGGTCTCACATCAAGCACAACTATTTGTCAGCTATTGGAAGCCATTAGCTTTGAGTAGAACTCTCTCAAATCATTGACTATTCAATTGACATTAAAAGGAAAGGTTTTCTTATACTGAATTACTTTATCTATTTGTTTAATTATTGCTTATATCCTGTCCTGAGCAGTTATTTTCTGTTGAAACCATTAATCTTTTGTCTATATGGTGTATGCATGTTCTGTAAAAAAGAAAAAGAAAACGTTTTTATGCACAAGCCCATTTTCTTGATGGAAAATGACCAAATCCAAATCGTGTAGAGTGGAACCTCAGAATGACTATATACGATCTTTGTATCTTTTTTCACCACAGATCAGGAAACTAAAAATGCAGCTGGAGGAAGAGCGACAGAAACATTCTAAGGTGGAAAACGTTTACTCAGATGGAGAAAGGGTCGAAAATGGCACCGATTTGCACTTAATCGAAATGCAGAGTAAGCACTCATTTATGAATAGTTGTATTGTTGCATTTGTAAGTTGCTGGCAAGTTGCTGAATTTAACAAATTGTCATACTGACTGTCATTCATTTGATAATTTAGGATTCGTGTCACTTCAGTAGTTTACACTCTAGTGATGGTTTTTTATTGTTGTCGATTACAATCCAGGTTAGCCATCCAAACAATCCATGGTGTATCTGATTATTCTTTTTTTTGTAATGATACTTAAAATAAAATAAAAAAATGGAAGTATTTTCTATGATTGGAAAGAAAATATCATAGAATTGTTATCAAATTCTATACTAACATTGGAATTTGACTGTATAAACAACTATTTGCAGTTGTAGCTATTTTGTGGTTAAACTTTTTACTAATCAGTAAAGCTTTACATTTTTTTTTTTTACATTTTCCTTAATTGTCTTTCCTTCATTTTCCTCTCTCAAAAGTTCACATGTATTATATTATAGATATATAATTACCATGTGAATGGTAGACGTATGTAATGCAGTTGTATCTTATGCTTTTCTTCTCTTTGTAGGGGATTCCAACAGACAAATTAGTGAATATAAATTCAAGCTGTCAAAGGCAGAACAAGAAATGGCTACAATGGAACAGAATGTAAGTTTTTTTTGTATGTTTGTGAAACCACACAAGACACACAAGTTTTTGATTTATGTACTTTGCAACTTTCCTGAATAAATCTAAGGTGTTCAGAGGATATTTTTTATTTACAAAACAGAGTAATGAAGTTAACAAATAATTGATGTAAACCTTCATATTATTAAGTACAGTATTTATGTATATGTGGGTTGGAGGTGATTATGATATGAGGTTTGTTTATTAGGGCAGGCGGGTGATTTAGAATATTTAAGCATGTTAACTGCACGATTTTTGTTGTGTTGTGATTAAATGTATTTTTATTTTTTTTGCTTCTATTTGGACTCCTAATACTGTGTATCTTTCCATGTAGATAAATAGACTTGAAGGGCAGGTGTCAAGATACAAAGCAGCTTCTGATAACTATGAAAAAATAGAAGATGACTTGAAAGCTGAAAAAAGAAAACTTCAAAGAGAGGTAAGAAACGAGTAGCAATGGCATTACAACAGGCTGTGGGGAATCTAAACTAAAGATGGTACCTTACAAAAAGTAAAACTACCAAAGTTGAATAGGGTTAAAACATTTTGCATAAATCTAAAGTTCTTGCAGTTACCCATGTTAAGAAACATGAAATGAAAAGTCTGGTATAAGTGTTTGTGGTTATATTGATTAGGTTATTACAAAAAACTTTTTTTTAACATGTTTAAACTTTCAAATGATGCAGGGAACCGGCAATTAGCAATTACCGTCTTCTACGTGACGGCAAAAGAAAGTTGTTCTCTAATGCATATGAGATGCATAAGCAACATTTATTTAATTGGTGAAAATACACTGTATAAATGGCAGAAAGTGCTGGAGTATCTGAACGTTACCTGATTTTGCACATCATGCAATTTCCAGCCCTTGCCCTTCTTCTGCAACTCGATTTGCCTGAATGTGAAGCTTGGTGCGGGAAATCAGCTACCCCATTAAGGACACCTGGCTGGTTTAACATAGAATTCCATTACTAGAGGGTGTTTTTACTGAGGACGTTAAGCCTGTTTGAATAGGGAAAGAATGGTGGGCCAGGTCAATCTTTTTCGCAAATCAACAAAATAGCAAGGCCAAATCATTATGTTTAATACCTGAACATTATGGCTTTGTGCCAGTAGTGTACATCAAAGGTAATTGCATTACATTTTCCAGATCAAATATAGCGTAAAAATATAAAATCACTCAATGTTTAAGATAAAAAATTATGGATCATCTTATAATTTACATATGCAATCTTTATTACTATTAAAAAATAATAATAATAATAATAATAATAGACACACTTAATAACATTTATAGACACACTAATCGATCAGCTGGTGTCCAGGATCATCCAGTTTTTAGATTCAGATTTTAGTTGCTGTTCAGCTGCTTGATCAACTAAATAGTCTTGTGGGTCAAAAGCCTGGAGAAAACGATCAGAACAACTACACTGCTCACTAGGCCTGACTTTTTTTTAATTGCTTGTTCCTCGGATGTCCCTACTTAAGAATCTACTAAGGAGGGAGGAAAAAAATAAAAAAAAATCTTTATTTTTCAGCACTTTTCAGTTTCTCGAAGGACTATGTGGAATCAATAAAAGGAAGGAGGAAGAAATAAAAATCAATTTTTATTTAAAAATAGAATTAGTTTAACCTACAATTAAATTAAAGTGAATCTGGAAAAAAATTAAATGAACAGAAGAAAACCGTTGGCTCTCCACCGGAGGGCAGAAAAAGCTTAAAAAAAATAAAAAAATAAAAAAATATATATTTGTATTTTTCAAATATGATCGTCGGCGGTTCTGCGAAACAAGCAATAAAAAAATTGTGGCCTAATTATGGGATATTTTAAATTAGACATTTTATTTTGAAGTATCCCCTCATTTTTGTGGGCAGTATAATTTAATACGACATTTAAAACTGCATCACACCCCTGAATATGCAAAATTTGATAAAACTAACAAAGGCAAAGTGTTTCAATCTAAGGATAGACAGGCAACAACCAACAGCTCATATAATCTTTCTTTAGCATTCACAATTTGAACAAAAATTATTCTGTATGATGTACTTTATGATCGTTAGACAGAAAGAAAATCAGAATCTGCCCAAATCTCATTTGGCCACTGAAACAGTTAAGAAATCAGAATGGACGACCACAGTCTGTATCCTCTGCTCGGAAAATTGCAATTCATCAATTTCTACTAAAAATGTTAATTTGCAAGTACATGGCACAATTCTGTAGCTCGACTGGCAAGTTATTTTGTTATTACAGTTCAGAAATTAAGGGAAAATGAGTCAGACTTGGTTCTCTGAAGGAACAGGCTAGTGAATTGCTACTATGCCACCCGAAAGTTTATTATTGAATTTTATATCTGTATGAAATAGGTTAAACAATAATGCACAGAAGAGCATGTTAGTAAAGGGTTATCATCGTCTGTACCAAAGCAACTGGTGTTAAACTTTTTGTTCTCCATTCACTCTACAGCTGCGTACAGCCCTGGATAAAATTGAGGAAATGGAGATGACCAACAACCACTTGGTAAAGCGACTGGAGAAGATGAAAGCCAATCGCAATGCTCTTCTCTCTCAACAATGATGAGACGTGCCTTTAAAAGCCCTTAGACTTCCTCTAGACTTTTCTGCCATACACTGCAAATGCTGCTTTTGCACCCCCACACCTTACATTTATGGGAAAGCAATGAAACACTCAGTAGCAACTGGATACACTTAAGTTTGTTTTCCACTAAGACTGATTTAATACCTTTGATAAACAGGGGGTTCGGTAATGTGGATGCTCATTTTTTAGCTCGAGCTGAATCCTTTTTTGCTGGTATTTTGTGTTGTTTGGAAGGCTTTGTATATCATGTCATTCACCTGGGTTTTATTGTGTGGATTGGGTGCTAATATCTTCTTCTTCAATAAGATTCATGAATTTCTATGAAAATGTATTTAATCAAATTTCTCGCAGCTCCTGTACACACACACACACGCACACACACACACACACACACACACTTTTCACAGCAATGTGCCTTTGTTCAGGAGGGAACTAAGGGTTTGCTTTATAAATGAATTGGTATTGGTACAGAAAAACATCTATTTAATATAGGGATTTTGTCACAATCTGGCAAAATATAAAACATGTTTCTGTTATGGTTTTAATGAGTATTTTCCAAAATATTTAAAATAAATGAATAATTGACAGTGATGTGTGAGTTAAATGAATGAGCTCATGCTTTGTAGTTTGTACAGGTACTCTGTTTTGCGATGACCCGGCTATTTCGAATCCAATAATACACAAAATACACATTGCACAAATTGTTTTTCCCCCCTGGCAAACAGTACAGTAACTAGAGTCACCTGTGCTAAATAATGATATCAGTATTCCACTTATGATGGACTTGTCAGAACACATCCCCATCGTAAAACGGTGACTACCTGTATAAATATTTTAGGAGGGTCTACCTGAGGCTGCAGGGCTTACAATATTGAACCACATATTTAACCTAATTTCCTTAGTCCTTTTACCAGCTCTGTTCCCAGCTCAGTGCCATGTGACTGGGTTTGCTTCATGTATAAATAAGTCTTTTGTGACATAGTGCAAAATGAACGTGATGGACATAATAATAGGGTACTTCAGACACACCGACTCATTAGGGTGCTGTGGAGCTGCCGTATTGAAGGCACATTGTATGTTAAGTGCCTCCCAATGGAACAACAGTGGTGCCCTGGGAGCAACTAATGCCAGAGGGGAACATGGTGGCTTAGCAAATCAGAAAGTATTCCTTTGGACCAGTGTTCTTTTATTAGCCAAAAGAATATAATTTTAGGTTGTGTTTTAAAACATTGCAGTTTACACTATAAGAGCTGTGTAGGCCAGACTTTTTTTTATTGTTTGTTTTGCGGATCCACCGACGATCATATTTGCCACAGTCGCCACAGTACCAATGGTTGAAATTAAAAAAAAAAAAAAAATTAATTCACTATTTAATATTTACTTTTTCTGCCCTCCGGTGGAGAGCCAACAGTATTGTTCTGTACATTAAAAAAAAAAAATTCCCCCACTTTGATTTACTTTAATTTAATTGTAGATTAAATACATTTTATTTTTAAATAAATATTTATTTTTATTTCTTCCTCCTTGTATTGATTTCACATAGTCCTGGAGAAATTGAAAAGTGCTGAAAAATAAAGATTCTTTTTTTTCCCCCCTCCTCAGTAGGTTCTAAAGTAGGGACATCCAAGGAACAAGCAATTAAAAAAGTCTGGCCTTACATTTGGCAGATGTTTCATGTGCAAATTCCTCTGTATATTGTGTAATTTTGTAAACCAGTTAGTAAGCAAAGCCTTCAGTATATATTTGTTTAATGAACTTCTAAAAGTATGTTAAGCTACAAACCTATATACAAGCCCAGAGTTTAAATACTGTCATGTACCTTGTAACTGGTATCAGAATAAAATGTAATATAATTTGTTAGTCATACCACCAGCACCACTGTTAATGTGCACTGCTTTATCCTGTATAGGAGCAGTAGATATGGGCTGCATCTGAAATCTGCTCACTATCCCCTACTTTTGACATAGAGATCCACATAGTCATATCAGAATATTTTATAGCCACAGCACGTTGACCCCAACCCTCCTTAGCACATCTAGTGGGGGGAACAGGATTACATAATTTTCTGCCAGTTGAAGCATTACAGCTGTGGTTTCTGCTATGCTACAGTATGGTGGAATATAAAAAGGTTCATTTTACAGGAAAATATTTACCACCCAGCACTAATTAACGGCAATAAAATACTACGTGAACCTTAACTGCCCTAGAAAATCACAGATCTTTTATAGTACCTTTATTCTAAGAAAATAACACAAAGAAAAATGGACATTATTTTATTTACACAGAACAGCTTAGATCATCCCTGACCAAACAAAACAACAAAGATAGGTGAGCACTGTGGGTCTGTAAGGTTACAGCATGCCAGTGTATCATTACTAATCTGATGACTGTCCATTTTTAGCATCTCTCAAACACTTTGTATAGGTCAGACAGGTTGGCGATTTGGAGGACACTGCCATTCTCGCTGAAGTGCTTCGGAGGTGTTATGAGGGAGCGGAACGCTTTGAAGAGAACATGTTCTACTTTCCACTGCCAGCTTGGCTCTGCCTCCTGCAAGAACAATCAACTTTAATCAGTTAGTTGTGCTGTGCAACATAATCCAGGCATTCATTTTATGAACTACAATTCAGTATTATCAGTGCATTACAACTACTGAGTGATGATGAGTTTACCGCCGAGTCTGCAGGTGCAGGCTCAGACTCCAGTGTGTATTGTTTTCTTATGGAGTAGAAGTGACTGCATTCTTTACAGAAATCCCGAAAACATTCCTTCTCGCTGTCCCAGTTCACCTGAATTGCATGCAGGAAAATCGAAAAGGCTGTTGAGGTACTTCCTGTACTGCACACGTTTACACAGTTTCTTGTCTTGATTTATCCAGGTAAGCAAAACTCAGAACGAATCAGTTCAATCTGGAGACAAGTGACCAAACTTTATCAAAGCCACTTCTTCAGTCTCAGCTCGTTGGAATATTTCCTCAAGCTTATTCACAGGGCATTGTGATAACGCTGGGACTGGTGATCAGTTTAATAGGCAAATTGCCATGTCTTGGTTGCTTTTAATTCACAAAACATGGTACATTAAAATTTGTTTGATTATGTTTAACACCATGTTAACATATCAGCTCGCCAAACAGTCTTAGTTTGGTGATGTTTAGCCATTTATTTAGTTTGCTCGTTTTGGCTTGGTTAAATATTTTATCTAGGGTGATTGACATGGATTTCTTCCTTTGTTGCAGATATCTGGTGCATTCAATAAACAGGTGTTTTATTGTGATCCTGGTTTGGCAGGATCCTCACCCTTTAGGCCACACTTTTTTATTGCTTGTGTCACGGATACGCTGATGATTATATTTAAAGAATACAAAATTTTAATTGTATTTCTCGGATCCGCCAAAGCACCAACTGTTAAAATAAAAAATAAATAAAATTTAAAAATATTTATCTTTTTCCGCCCTCCGGTTGTCCAATATTGCACAATATCAATACTCTTGCAGGTCTGTAAAAATGACTGCGCTACACACACGTAACCGAGCAGTAACATTATTAAACGAGTAAAAGACTGTCGAAAATGAAGGGTAAAGAGTTTAACAAATCTCTTGGCTTTGGAAACATGTGTGTGGTAAATTTGGAAAGCTTTTAATTAGGCTGGGAAGCTTTTTAATCAGCTTTTTAGCCTAATCTGCTTTGTACTTCCGATGAGCCGTGAGCCATTTAGGGTGGACCAGAAAATACATACTAGAAGCCTAGAAGATTTCGCTCACAAAAACCTTGTGTCCAGATGAACTGGTTCAATTTTCTGGGACAAATTCTTGTTCAATTTCTTTACTTTCAGTACACAAACAAACCTCTGTGGCTAAGCGTAGGATGAACAAAGGCAGGCCTTCCATAGCAGGAGTATAGTTATCAAGTAGAAGTGGTAGACCAGTCAGATTTCCATTCTGAAAAAGTGAAAAGAAATATTAGCTTCACTTAGGTGATCAAAAAAGTTTTAGGTCTTGTATCTTCACTCCATGTGAGTATGTGAATGTATTTATAATCATTTTACCATAGGTTTAGCTGAAAGTTTTTCTGACTTTTATCAGGTAACAGGCCCAGTGTTGCTTTCTGGCTGGGTCATATAGGCCAAGCTAGCTGGAGAAGAGGCCGGTCACGAGATCATCCCATTTAAAGCACCCTTTCACCAGTATCCTGTGTTATGTATCAGCCAAAACATTAAAGCCATCTGGTCCGTAACAATGTTACATAACATTGAGTTACATGCCAAACTAACGTCCATATTGATTCCCAGACCCTAAGTTTCCCAGCAGTACAAAAACAGCCAATATATTACTAGTCAATATTACTTACACCCCCCCCCCCTTCTCAGCAATTACTGCAACAAAATGTTTCTTTAACTCTTGATAAATACTGCAAATCAGCTTGGAGGGATTTTAGTCATTTAGTTCATTTGTCAGTGGGCTTCTTCACATTAACTTATTTTGTAACATTTCTGTTGGATTAGGTCAGGACTTCGACAGGTCTATTCCAAAACTTTAGTCTTCTGTAACCATTCTTTATTAGAAGGATGTGTGTGCTGCGTGCTGTTGTCTCGCTGCATGACCCACATACTTTTGAGATCCAGATGTCCTGACATTTTCCTTTAGAATCCATTGTAACCATCAGGAGTCCAGATGCAGCAATACAGGTAAAAACCATGATATGCATATTTCACATATGGGATAAGGTTATTTTTTGGATTGCAGTACTTTTCTTACTCCAGGCAATAAAGTTTCTCATTCAAACCAAAAATCTCGGTTTTGGTCTCATTCGTCCATAAAATATTTTTCCAAATGGTCAGACCACATTGAGAGCAGTGGCTTTCTCCTTCCAACCTTACTATGTAGACAATTGCTGTTTAGTGTTCTCCTGGTGGCAGATTCATTAACTTGTACATTAGCCAGTATAAAGCAAACTTTAGTTACTTAGAAGTTTGGTTTGTTTGTGACTTCCACATCCTACTCTTTGAGTGGTCATTGTTAAATGACCAAATAGCAATAGTCTTAAAGGATATGAGGCTAATAAGATATATAACATTTTACCACTCAAAGATATGCAGCATTGAAACATTTTATAACAAAGTATAAATTACAAATATACAATATTTTTGTTTTTCCTCACTGAGTTTTCTTTACCTATATTTAGGACTTGTGAATTGAACTGAAAATTGTGTAAATTGTGGAATACGAGTATCCACTGGCTTACCTCATCTATCTCCATGGAGAAATAGTCTTCCAACATTTCACTTTTTTTCTTTAAGAAATCCACAATATACTGAGCCAGTCCTTCTTTTGGTCCGTCTTCTTCAGTCCAACCACTCTCTTCCGTGTCCAGTGCCAACATGGCCAAGTCATACAGTGGAGCCGGAGTCTAGAATAACACACCTTAAATCAACACTAGATCTGCTGTAATTCTCCACAGTGAGCAATAGTGTTTATGGGTAAAGTTTTAATTACTTCTAGGCTACGTGATGTCCTAGTAATGTGTCACTATACCGAATGACAAATGTACGTACAGCATCTGATTTAAAAACTACCATGACAGTAAAACACAACTGTTTCAATAGCAGCAATATTTGAGTAAAGAACATTTACCTACTCACCTACTCCACACATGAACTTCACCATGCCACTTAACACTTAAGATCTGAATATTATGATACCATAGATCACACCCAATAGAATTCCTTCTTCTAACCTGGTCATCAAATACTGGTCTCCTGGTCATCCCTAGGTTCGGGCTGGCTACCACGGGTGATAGATCGTTTCGTGTTGTCACCCTTTCACTGGAACTCCTTTCTCCATGTCTCACTACTTCTCCCAAAAGTTCAAAATTGCCCTAAAATCCCATCTCTGTCTTCACTCTGTTTTTAAACCCCACCTTCTTCCATTTCTGATTTACTGTACTTATTATATTGTGAATGGCACTATAAAAGCCTAACTTAATACCATGAACAATGATTTCTTGTTTACATTTGAACATTTTAAGCAGACTGTGTGTTGCTAGAAGTATAGTTATCTGTCCTACACTAGGAAATGTATGAAATTAGGCTCTTTTCATTTCCACAGTACTTGGCTTTTTTAGGTTAGTGTACAAATACCAATACAATTAAAAACTTTTTTTTTTAAAGGAACCACACACCTACCGACAGCCGGAGAACGCCAAAGTTACCGAAATCATACGTCAAAATCTGGTAGAACAGCTCCTGGCTGGAGAAAAAAAAGAAGTTCAGATGTTACTTCAGAGACAGGTACATCTCTAATTAACAAGGTTTGATGAGCATTAACAATGCATTTCATTCTGTATTTACATCAAAAGCATTTATAATCAGAATAGAGCACAAAAATGACTGCAGAGCACAGAAGCTATGAGAAATGAGAGCATTTAAATTGACAGCATTTAGCACACGCTCTTATCCGGAGTGACTTACAATTGATCACAGTCCAAGCAATTGTGGGTTAAGGGCCTTGCTGAAGGACCCAACAGTGGCAGCTTGGAAGAGGTGGAGTTTGAAACCTGAACATTCTGGTCCGTAGTCCAGTGTCTTATCCACTAGGCTACCACAGTCCAAAAAGTTGATCAATGGTGGCCACATTACAAAGATTCAGGGTTTTTTCCTAACCCTGTTTCGCTGATGCTATGTTTCAAATAATAGTATTTCTTAGGGGATATAGGGTATTTCATAAGGGGGCGTTTTATTTGAAATCTCCCCTAATCTTTTATGTGTAGTATACTGGTTTCCCCCTACACAGTGTCAGTTTTCCAGAACAAACATAAGCTATTTCTCAAATGTATTTATTTGGCTTCTTTAACGTCGCTATCGGCATCAGTGGACACATGTGTATGGATATAACCATGTGTGTGTCGCTTACAAGTTCATCTCAATTCAGTCACACATATATACACAAGTCAATGCCAATTTTTTGAGTAACCAATTAGCCTAACACACATGTCTTTGGACTGTTGGAGGAAACCGGAGTACCCGGAGTAAACCCACGCAGACACGGGGAGGACA
>JAUZSV010293591.1:0-11910 GCA_034780495.1 Parotocinclus cesarpintoi
AATTGACTGTATATATATATATATATATATATATATATATATATATATATACAAAGAATAAAAGATATAACTGCAATTACAAAAGAATAATCTCCCCCTCAGTGTGCCCCGGTTTTAAAATGATAACAAGGGGGTGACCTTGGACATTAAAATTGAGCAATGTCAATATTTCTGTCACAAGTTTTTAGTAAAGCTTAGTCAAAAATGCATTTAGTTTCTGATAGATTGTGGTTTGTGTTTGTACAGAGACCAAGCAGACGGAGTAGGAGGCAGCATTAAAAAAACTAAGGAAGCCTTGAATATGACTCAGGTAGCCATAGAAAAGGCAAATGAAGCAATTCAAAAAGCCTTGGAAAACCTCAACAGCATAAGAAATGCAACTAATTCAGTAAGTCGTACTTTGGTGTTATTGCATTTGTCATGTGTGTTTGTGCTAAATGTAAGGAACTGTGTTCTTCAGTCTCACCATGCATTGCAGGAGAAGACTTGAAGTTGGCTAGTACAGGTTGCACATATAGTTTACTGATGGCAATAATTGTAACGACTGTGACTTTATACATACACAAGAATTAACATATATATGTGTGTGTGTGTGTGTGTGTGTGTGTGTGTGTGTGTGTGTGTGTGTCATAAGCTTTTTTTACCCATCTTATTCAATACCTATGTATGCAATCCTTTCCATGGTAAATACCTTCAGTGAAAAGGGCCACAACATATGTTAACAATTCACATTAACAAATGAGGTAACAATTCCCCACCAAACCTTATCACTAGAAGGCCTGTTAGACCTGAAAATACCTAGAAATGCCGAGTGCTGGTCATTTGAACTCCCACTGATAGCGCTGTGCTGGATTTAAATTAGCTACTTTAAATGCCTCAAAAACCCACGGAGACTTCAGACAAGAAACCAGTTGTGTTGACACATAATGAACGCTAGATGGCAGTTGTTACCCTAAGTAAATACATTCGATTATGGGCATTGGTTATGGAATGCATGCTCTCTCTTTCATAATTCAGCATAATATTATTTTTTTAATGTATTTGTTTATTTATTTATTGCAGCAAAGATGTTTCCAAAGGCATATATTACAAACGCTATAAATTAGAGAGTGCATTGAGTGGTTGTGAATAAGTGTGCTACGAAAGGTTTATATAACACTACCAAAAAAAGTTAATTTTTACAAAGTGAAAATGCAAGTAGATTAAAGGAAAAGGTGACTATTTTTTATTACACTAATTAACAATTAAACTAAAGAACTGTAAGTTATTATTAGGGTTATTGCATTGTTATGTGATATGTGTGCATAAAGCTTAGGGTTATTATTATTTGGCAGCTAGTCATCGGAATGTTACGGCTTTTATGTGATAAAGCCATGCTGTTATCACAAATATCATCACGGTGAGATTGTGCAGCCTGAACTAACTGTTGTGTAAACAATTGTAAATAAGTCAGCCTTTGGTAAAATAGTGTATTCTACATTGAATTACAGTCAGTTTAGTTTGAGCAGTAAATATTTTGCAAAGTAAAAGTGGTGGTGTTTTAGTGTTTGTTGCACTGGAATGAGAGTGTCAGCTTTTTCAAAACCTCAATGCCACTGCTAGACTGAGAATAGCCCACCTACCTAAATTATCCATCCAACGGTGTGTCATTGATCCAATGGGCACTGTCCTGGGTGCTCTGATAAAGGATCAATGGATGACTCACCTTCTCAAACTGTGCAGCAACAGATGATCTGCTGACTCTGACTTTATATCTACATGGTGGACCAACAAAGTAGGTCACAGCGGTTAAGACCAAACTCCAGCAGCACTGCTATGTCTCATTTACTCATACATCACAGCACTCACTAGCACACCACATTATGCAAATGTATGTCAATTGCAAGTTGTGACTTTTCTGCCCTCAACATCATTTTCAACCAGGTGGAAAACAAGTTATCAAATTTAGAAATCGGTCTGATGGACATTATGATGCGTTTGACCAATCTATCCCAAGGAGTGGATTTATTAAAGAATAAGACAGAGCAGAACAGAGAGCAGGCAAAGGAAGCCAAGGCCTTGTCAGACAATGCAACTCAGGCTGCCTCTGAACTAAACAAGGTTTGATTTTTTTCTTTGCATTGATATATTAATATAACATTTCTACAGTATTTTAATTAACTTGTAAGTGTTTTGATGTAATCATTTGTATAAATATGTCTGTTTAATCCAGGAAATGTCTGAGTTAGAGACTCAATATAAGGAACTTGAGGAGAAAGTTGACTCTTTGGGGGGTCCAACATGGAGCAACCTTACCCAGAAAGTTTTAGACATGAAGAACGAGGCTGAAGATCTTCTCAAAAAGGCGAGCAGGGACATGGAAACACTTAAGAGTAAGTCATAATCATTTTCATGGACTGCCCTAAAATCTGAAACAGTATCGTTGTAACTTTTGACTATTTTTTTTTTTTTGTGTGTGTGTGTGTGTGTGTGTGTGTGTAGAGCTTGAGCGTAAACTGCAGAAGAATGAAAAGAAAATGCAACAGCAGAGGGATGAGCTGGAGCAGCTTCAAAATAATGCTACGTATATAAGAGACTTAATGAAAGAAAAAGTCATTAGTTACAACAACTGTTAGTGCTCCAGTCAGTCACATTTATTATATACATGTATGTTTTTAAAGTAAGTCAATGGTTTATTCACTGAATAAATACATATATTTATCATATCTGTATATTTGCTTTTGGGAATAAAAATTATGGCGATAGTGATGGAAACTGGACATTGATTATATGTTTAGTTCAATTATGCTTGTTTGGAACCTCTTTTAACTACGGTATTTCAATTGTGTGTTTTGAAATGTAAAACAAAAAAGCTGAGAGTTGTCTACTAAGTAACGTTTCATAATGTGAAAATGACTTAAGGTGCTCATGTTTATTACTTGGATAAGGTACAACCATATTAAAGGCATTCAGGAAATACACAGCTATATTTATGTTCATGTACGTTCTCTGAAGCAAAATAATATGCATTATATAAATATTTAAAATGATTTTTGAATTCTTTTCAGCATTTTGAGTTTGTGTTCTGTGGTAATCCTCTTTAAGTCTGGATCACTGCACTCACCTGATCTTAAGAAAAGCTTTCTGTCATGTGACTTGAACACACATTAACATCTTGTACACTTTAAACATGTAGCTCATTTACCAAAATCAAGGAATGTTTATGTCATTTGTAAAATGAGTTTGCATTATTTAAACTTCACAACTACAAGAGCTTATTTTAAAATAAGCATAATAAAAATAAAATAAAGCATATTCTAAACTAAACTAAACTGAATTAAAAATGGGAGACATGATATTTTGTAGCCTATACCAGTTACTGCTTCAGAATCACACCAAGCACACTATTGTATCTGCTACTTTAGTTTAGTTTTATTAATAACCTACCAGAGTTAAAACACCAACAGAGACTGATCAGCTCGAGCATGCAGACTATAATTTAGAATGTTTGTTTCTCTCAATTTAAATAAAGGCTTGCACTGTAGGATAATGACAAACATATCTTTAAATGGCTCAGGCTTTCGAATGTAAGTGGAATATAATAGGTTCTAGGTACTTCAGATTGCTTGGAGTAATATCATGGCACTGTATAAACATACATTTACTAAATCTATGTAAAGCTATTTTAAAACGTTATTCTACTTTCCATTAGGATATTTTAATTGACTTTATTGTTGTGCTTAAATAATACACCAGGCGCTCGGTGGGTAGCACTGCTGTCTCACAGCCAGAAGGTCCCGGGTTAAATCCCAGGGTGGAGCGGCCTGGGTCATTTGGGTCGAATTAAGACAAATCATTTACAAATTGTAGTGTATAATTACTCTTACTTACTTAGTCTACTTACAGTTATTTAAACTACGGAGCCAAAGGTTTGTGAGCATAAAAAAAAATTACATCCAATAACATGAATATTAGTGTGGAGTTTCTATTACTGAAAAGGCTTTCCGTTAAATTTGATAACATGGCTGTGATGTAGGGCACTGATGCTGAAGAATAGCTTTGACTCACTGGTGCATTTCATTTCATTTCAAATGTGTTTGATGAAATTAAGATCAGAACTCATTTCAAGCCAGAACTTACAATGTTATCTTAAGACTAATCTTATATACACTCAAGTCAATGTCACTTTAGAGTAATTAGTTAAAATAACATGCATGTCCTTGAATGTGGGAGGATACCAGAGTACCCGGAATAAAAACACACAGACAGGACTCAGGCCGTTCTACGCTGGGATTGAACCCAGGACCTTCCTGCTGTGAGGCAATGGTGCTACCCACCGATCCAATGGGATTGCCCTTTTAAGATAACCTAATGTAAAAATGCTTTAAGACAGTGTTCCATTGCAAAAAGTGCTATATAACTTGACTGTATATCCATACACTCATTGGAAAAAATAATATAATGCACCAAGATTGTTGGAAATCCCAACAACTCTTTCCTGGTGTGACGACAGTGATGATATATGTAAGTGATTGCAATATTACAGCGAATGGATTGTTGAACTTAATTAGGGAAAACTGCAAAGGAGGCTCCAGTATGCAGCTATGGCACATCATCTCCCAAGCAGAACCTGGATTCGTTCCTAAAGTCAATACAATTCCAGTCCGTACACCTCTCGTTAAACAACATTTTCGTTCTTGTTCATGACACCACAGCAACAAAGGCAAAAGTGGCTGGCTGTCAATGGTAGGACACACAATAGGATCTGTGATTACAAGTTTACTTCTGCTAAGCATCCATGGTCCAGACAGAGACAGTGGTGTGTAGTGAAGGTACCATATCTCTTGGAATGGTGAACAACAAACCTGAAGGAGCTGCTTGTGCTTGTCTGCAGATCACACAGTCCTCTCTATTGGATTATCTTGAGGTTGTTAGCCATGTGTGCATGCCCTCACAGAAACACTGCTCATAACACTTCTTAACAGCTAGGCCAGGACAGCCTAGACGGCAGGCAAAAAAGTTTGACAATCATACAGCGTAAATGGTGGTATTGCTGTTTGCTGTTTTCCTTTTTAGCAGGGGATGCATCGAAATGGCCACATCATTTTGAATTGAATCTTCATGATAATAACTTGTGCAAAAAAGTAGAGTTTCAAAACTTTCTGAATTGTTGCCATTTTTTTGCAGCAAAGTCAAAAACGGTGGCAACTTCCACTGAATGGATGTGTTTTTGTCTTTCTGCTTTATTTGACCTAGTTTATCTATTTTAAACGTTTATTTGTCCTTGCTTATTTTGTTTTAATAGATTGTAATAGAGTATTTTATTACAGACGATGTTTTACAAATTATATATTATTCCAGCATTCAATTTGAATTGTGTAGACGGTGCTAAGGCACAACAAGGTATGCTAGGTACACAGAGGTGCGCCACGTCCCTGAAAGCCATGCCATGTTTTCTGTGAAGCTCAGCAGCACCGCCTCAGAGAGTCAGTGTTCTGTGAATTTAGCGCTGAACTCGAGTGAGAGACAGAGAGGGACGGCACAGAGTTTGGGAGAGAGGGGGAGTGAGAATTATCACAGTACGTTACGGTGAGTTCATAAACGGATTTACAAGACCTGTTCCTGCATCTTATAAGGTTTTTATTGGTTAATTTGAAGTCAGAATTGTGCACGTTGCTTTCATTTTAGTAGAACAGTCCACAGGTGGGTTGGAATCATTAGTGAGCAGACTGTGGAGAAAGAGTTACAGGAGCATCTTCCCACTATGTTCTTCTGGCTTCTGCTCCTCCTCTGTGGTAGGTCAAGATCACATCTGTCCATCCATCTATCTGTATGTCTGTCCATCTGTCTGTCTGTCTTTCTATCTGTCTATTTATCTATAATCTATGTATGTCTGTCCATCCATCTATCTGTCTGTCTTTCTATCTACCTATTTATCTATAATCTATGTCTGTCTGTCCATCTATCTATCTATCTATCTATCTATCTATCTATCTATCTATCTATCTATTTCTGTCTGTCTATCTCTGTTTGTCTGTCCATCTGTCTGTCTGTTTGTCTATCTATCTATTTATCTATCATCTATTTCCATCTATCTGTCTGTCTGTCTGTCTGTCTGTCTGTCCATATATCTATCTGTCTGTCTATCTATCTGTCTGTCTGTTTGTCTATCTATCTATCTATCTATCTATCTATCTATCTATCTATCTATCTATCTATCTATATGTCTTGTCTAACAACAGCTTTTAGATTGAACAACAATTGTTTATTAACTATTAAAATTATTAGGTAGAAATGGTAAATATTTCTATGTTAGCTACATTAAGAACATCTGGGTCTAGACCATTTGAACAGTAGGGTGTAACCATCTGACCCCCTCAGAACCACCACTGTTCTATTGGCTAAGTTTTGTGTCCAAAATAAGTGTTCACTGTGCCACGAATGATTTGTTATATCAATACCAAGTTGTATCAGGGCGTCAGTGTAATTCAGGGTTGCAAGGGTGATTTTGTGGTGATTTTTGAAATATAACATGTACAGATGTGCACAACTCTGGGACACCACTTATATTTGTTTATAGGCAAGAGTTAGTTAAGGGATTTGCTGTTGCTATACAAGATAATTTTCAGAATTGATATATTGCTGTTTTGCTAGCCAGACCAACCTACCAACCTGCTTCATTTCTCTACTCAGTCACTTTTGACATGGGTCGTTACCAATTGAGCTGTCTGGGTGGGATAGCATGTTTGTGTGAGTGTGTGTGTGTGTGTGCCTGGTCATATTTACATTACACAGTAAGGACCAAGGTTAATGTAAGGATTAGGTGTACGTGTAGCATTAATTAGTTGTAGCAATCATTATGTCAATGGAAAGTCCCCACAAGGAAAGTGAGACAAATGCATGTCTGTGTGTGTGTGAGAGAGAGAGAGAGAGAGAAAGAGAGAGAGAGAGAGAGAGAGAGAGAGAGAGAGAGATTTAAATTGTCTAAGATTAAAGAGCTCTTTTTAATCTGTTTATTTTTTTTATTTCAGTCAAAGCCCCATTGCCCTGTTAGATCTCCCTATCAGTCTCCCCTCCTTTACACACAGATCAGAATGAGAAGTTGAATTGTTCAGATGTGCTTTTTGTTTCTTTTAGCTCAGTTTGGCCACACATGAAGGCAAACACATGTTCTGTTAGTTCAGTTGGTCGTAACTGGACAAACTTTATGACCTGGAACAGTTTGCACTAAATCTGACTCCTTACAGAGTCTTTTCTGATTTATTCTCAGCCTGGGTGTTAGACCAGACCTTGTTATTCACCTGTTCATCCTATTCATAGCATTACTGAAAGCCAATGCAGTGAACCAGTCTAAATTCTTCAGTCATGTATAGTGTGTTGTTTGCTAGGATATGACATGGGTTGTAAAATTGGTGGTCATTGACTGTGCATTATAATTCAGTATATGAACCAATTGAGCGTTTTAATACAAGCATTTTACAAAATACATTTTTATACATGTGGGGAACACATCAGTACAGGCCAACTAGGGTCTCAAAAATGTCCCAGTGGGATTGAGTTGTGTTAACATCGATGGATTATGAATTATGATGGATTAACATCCTGTTCATGGTTGCTTTCCATCTTGCCCCTGTGCTTCGGTTTGTACTTTGGGTACCCTGTGTCCCTGAATTAGATTTATCAGGTATGAGTTTTTAGTGAGTAATTAAGTTGTTTGCATGTTATTGTGGCAGCATGCCGATGATATAATAATGTTTTTATTTTTAGCCCTTGTTTGGTGTTTGGTTAGTGTAGCAGCAATGGCCTGTGACCCAGGTCTGAAAAAAACAGTAAAAAATTCACTTCATTTAGGATAATGGATATCAGTGAAAATTTATAAATGGTAATACTTTAGTTTGGGGCTCATTTTAATAACTCTAGAAAAATAAAATGAGTAATACTTATAACTGTTGTAGTTAATTAAGTGATTCAATTAGTTATTTCATAATTTATTAATAATAATTGATGTTATAATGCGGTTTTACAGAGAAAAAAAACATTTTCACTTTTTTTGAAACACACACACACAGACCTCAAAGGATACTTTAAATATCTAAGCTATTTCACCACTCTACACCGGGTTGCAGGCCAGTCCACCTGGCAACTCAGGGCACAAGAAAAGGAACAGCCCTAGATGGGACGCCAATCCCACACACACACAGTCACACAGTAGGGGCCACTTTAGATACACCAATTAACCTAACGCATATCTTTGGACTGTGGGTGGTTTGAAGGACATGGTTACTACACGCTGACTTGCTGTGTACACCAATATACAGAGCAGACTACATCTCCAGTTGCTCTACTTTTTTCCTTTGTCCCAAACCACAGATTGTTGCTGACATTTGTCTGTTTGCTGTCCTCTAGATTGAGAGTTGCCTTTGTTGAGTGGTTGTAAGTGATGCGGCACAGGGCCTCTGAGTGAGTTGTATGACAAAACCAATGTGGTATGAGAGAATCTGTGTGATCTGTGTACGTAAGAAGCAGAAAGAGAAGGAGAGCGGGGTTGAGATGAGATGCCAGTGTTATTTTTTGCCAACCAGAGCTCTAATGAATGTAGCTGGAGGTGAGAGGTGACAGTCAGCAGGTGCCAACAATTTTAGTCCCAGTCATATTTATTGTCTGATCTCTGTTTGAGTTATTTAAGTCAATCATACATCAGCAACATTATGTCATACCTCTGCTAATTCACATCTGGCGACGCTTAGTTTGGCTGATTTGGTTTTTTGATCAGCAAATCATGTCACATGCAGTTACGTGTGGGTCTGATGCAATTTCAGTTTAGACATGTGGAATCGTTTCTAAAAGCATTTTAAAATACCTCACTGTAAGATGGTACAATCATTTAAATCAATATATTAAGGGATTTTTCTTGTTTCAATTCACCATATCTGTAGCGTATCAGTGATTAATAGTAACCTTAAGCAGATTATTTGAAAACTGTCTTGACTACTTCCAATGGAAGGCGAAAGGGCAGATGGTAAATTCCATCTATGGAAAATACCTGTAAATGTAACAGAATCCCAAGCGTCTGATGTTATACTCTAACACTAAAGGTCTGAGGATTAAAAAGACATAATAGAATGTCTCGCCAAATCTGGTCCTTTGTAGTTTTATCCCACAACATTTCCCTGGCGTTTTTGTAGTTTTAATGTGATTGGATCAATTCTTCCTTTTGAAAGAGTTGTCCTTTCTCTGATCAAATAAATTATAATGAATTATACTTATTCTGATATCTAGTTTGAGTACAGTTTTAAAGAGTTTATTCTCCCTTTAACCAGCTGGAGGAATCATGACTGAATGTTTCATTTCAATTTTTTTAACGGCCAAGCAAATCAAAGTATGATGCTCTCCTGCACTCTTCTTTTGCTAAATTAGGAAGTTAGGAATGCGTAGGGAGTGATGTAGTGGATGTAGGGCGTGACAAGGTGGGAGTAATGAACACTGGAAAATGTAGTGAGGACAGTGGTCGTGAAAATAACCATTTGGTTTTGTTTTTTTCAGTTTCATTACATAATTCAATAAATTAAATGGGATAATGAGCACTTTTTATAAAACAAGATTTGATCATGATAACTGCAGGTTAGTGACAGTGTTTTAAGCAGGCTTAAGGTAGGCTATACTATGATATACAGAATGTAATCAACTTTTCGGTTTATATTAAATTAAACTTATGATGGATTTGATGGAACGTATTCCCATTTTAAAACATGGACTCCTTGAATATTACTGTATTTCTTGTCTTTACATGAGAAAATCAGATCTATTGTTTCTGTAAAAAAATCCTATTTAACCCCATTTCCTTTTAAACATACCTTTGGGATACACAAGGCACAGACAAGCATGTACCCAGTCTATTGCTGGAATGGAGGTGGTTCCCCTGCTCAGTATATCATCCCTCAGACACAGGCAATCATGCTTACATGATGGCCAAATCGAAGCCAGGGAACCTTGGTGGTGAGGCATAATTAGACCACTGCCGCACCTGAGTGCCTTCTTCCCATAATGTAATGTGATTATTAAGTTATTGAATCAGCTTTATTCCACCTTTAAAATAAACATTGCTTCATTGCTTACATAGATTTCATATTGTTTTTTCTTCTTAATATATTTATAATTGGCAAGCATGTTTGCTATATAGGCAGTGAAGGACTTGGTTGAAAACGTACTTTCAGAGCGAACACACTGAAAAAGTAGTATTTTATATAAATCCTTGGTGAGTTTTGGTCTGACTGGTGGCTTTTTGGTTGTCAGGTTTAACAAGGGTCAAGGGCAAATCTACTTCTTACAAAAATTAGGGGATACTTCAAAATTAAATCTTGAAAGTATTTTTGTGGGCAGCGTATATTGTACATACTTGCATAGACATTAAACATGATAGATTATTTGAAAAAGCAGAGGTATGTATTTGGCTTTCTGGTTCATTAATGTGAAAAAACCCCCAGTGTGCTTTAAGCATAGAGCTTGAAAAATGTCAAGTCATCTTTAGGTAAGTGGTGGAGAGGCGTGTTCAGGTAACTCTGCTCCTCCACTTCCTTTTTCAGTGTGTTTGTCTTCCACATACTCTAATAGCGGCAAGATTTGTGTTTATGTTCAGATGTGAAGTCTGGAGTTGTGAGAAGCGAACAGGTGAAGAACTGGCACAGGTCTTAAGCTGTAGGGCACTCAGTGTGATCCAGAAGCCTAGACTGGAATGCCCCTCCGGAACTGTACTCTGCAAAACAATGGGCTGGCCAAAGTCTTTGATATAGCTGTGAGGAGCAGGGGAGAGAGGCACAGAAATGAAAGCAGAGAATGTTTTCAGGGCAGGAATTACACAGATTTGAATAAGGTTTCTTACTTGGGGCAAAGATTTGAGCATATGTATAGAGATGTTGGGGTGCAATATGCCATGCCAAGAAGTTGTAGACATAATCATTTGTTTTATGACTATTGTAGTTAAGAACACGTTAAGATCTTCATAACTTCAAACTGTCTCAATGTGTCTATCATATATTTAATAGTTTCCATGATGTTCCATGATGTTTGATTAACTTCAGCCTGACTACAACCTAAAGTGTTGGCTGTAGTTTAGTGTTGTGTTAAAACTGAGTGCTTGTCAGAGATTCTGTGTTACTTCATGCACCCAGCAGCTCACTTTAAACATAATAATCACTTCCGGATGACTCAAAGCAATCCAGCACTTAAGAGAATACAATGCATTTATAACATTTTTTATGCCGCCTTATTCATTTCTTTCTATTTTCTTCCCCATGTATGTTTTACATACTAAAATGATCCTAAACTTTAGGAAACATGTATTTAGGTCATTTTCTGGGAAAGTCATTTGCAACTGTAGTGTGAAAATGTTGATCATTATGGTGGTTTTGCCACATTGTTTGTTTTACAGTATTGTGCAAAATCTTAGGCCACCATTAGATTTGTTGTTTTAGCAATGGTATAATGACCATATATAACATATTGTCACTGGCTGGACCCAAAAAAATCAGGCTTGTTTGGATTTGTCACTCCATAATAGTCTTTTCCACTGATTTTTATTCCAGTCTTTGTGAGCTTTGGCATATCTTTAGGCTTTTTACCCTGTTCCTCTTATTAAAAAGTGGTTTCTTGGCTGCTACCTTTCCAAAAAGACCATTGCTGATCCAGTTTCTCCGGACTGTAGAAGGATCAACCTTTCATCACAATAAAGCTGCTAAACGTGTACGTCATGTGTAAGAGGTCACACTAAATACTAGACATTAGAGCATGTAGAACGTGCTTTTTAACTTTGCTTACAAAATTCCTGTATAACACTGGTTAACAGCCAAAATGTTTCGGGCATGAAACCAGTTGTTCTTAACTAATTTTGGGGTGCTGAGATTGAAATTGATGCTAAAATTTTAAAATTGGCTT
>JAUZSV010293688.1:0-11910 GCA_034780495.1 Parotocinclus cesarpintoi
CATAAAAATCATTAGGGAATGACTCATTTCATTTCAGAAACAAACAACTTTTGAAAATTTGTTGACCAGTGTTATGTGCCAGACCCAGTATAGGTTTCACTAAGGGGTGTCAGTGTAACAGTGTTCTCTCCAAACATCACCATTTTGTTATTCTTGTTATCACATTTTATAACTAATTGTGTAAAGCTAGGTTTGCTACTCCTTACTTTGTTTTTCATAAACTTTACTGCTCACAAACATTTTCCTGTTTAAAAAAAAAAAAAACAGTATAAAAAGTGGAAACGATTGAACGCGATGCACGTTTTCTTGGAGGTTTCTAAACAGAAAAAAGTTAGTTTTCTGCTATTAAAATACATTAATATAAACAAAGGCATAAATAATCAAGTTAAAAAAGAATCAAAATAAAATGAATAATCAGAAATAATTAAAAAAAAGCATTCCTTTTTGTTTCCTTATTTGGAATGCCAATTCAAGAGGTGCTGTTATTTGTAGCAAAGTTTAAGCAAAAATAATCTTTAGTTACTACTTTTAAGAGAAATGTTTAAAATGTGTGGGACAGGTGAGTGTGGGGTTCTGCGCGCTGGTGTTGCTGTAATGCAGGTTTCTTTAGATATGGAGTATTAAAGGGAACACGTGACATCATCACTCTTTGTCGTTCTCCAAGTTTCTTAAGTTATTGTACAGTATGTCACATGAAATAAAGGTTTTATATGACTGCCAGAATTAATCAGTGCCAAAACTTGATCAAGATTTAACAAGTACGGGTAGCAGTCTGCAAATCATCATCATCATCAGTTTAATTTGGAGATTTACCTCATGGTTTATTATGTTGGTTCTGTTCTTTACTCAGACTAACACACTAACTTTATCTGCATTTCCCTTGCTCATACCCTAGCCACTAATTAGGTTTTATATAGAACACTTTGTAGGGCACTCGCATAGGCGGCATTAGGGCAACACTTGCAAGACTTTACACATTAAGACCTCAACTGCTCAGTTAGTGCTACTAGTTCATTGAACTTGGTGTATATAAGTCTACACATCTGTGCAAGTTCTCTTTATAATGAATAAACATGACTGGGTGAAATGCTGATACATGATTAAATGCAAGCTTTGCTTATGCATGCGCGTTCATATCCTTCACTTTCCAAGCTTTATGATTCTCTCATTATTGGCAAGAGATCCTTCCTTCACCCTCCAGTAATTTTTATACTTGGTGGTATATCTGCTTGGAAGTCATGTGCGTTGATTGTACACAACCTTTACGGTGTATTATGGGTATCCAATTTCTCTTATCCATTTGCTCTACAAAATCACCCTAAATATTGCACTGTAGTGGAAATAGAAAGAATTTGTGCATCTAATTCAGCCAGAAGGTTTTGCAGGGACCCATGTGGACTAGGCCTCCTGGACCTTTAAGATGCATCATCTATCCAGCCATCCATTATCTTCTGCTTAATCCACATGGGGTCGCAGGCCCATTCGGTGCTCACCAGGCAGACTCCATACAGAAAGGGCCCAGGCAGCTCCACCCTGGGACTGAACCCAGGACCATCTTGCTGTGAGGCAGTGGTGCTACCCACCGAGCCACGGTGCTGCCCAAGATGCATCATGGCTATGAAAAATATAAATGCTGCACGTGATTCTCTTCTTATGGAAAATGGTGCAGTATTCATTTATGACCTGATGAAGGCATGCACAATTGACATTTTTTTTTCTCATCAGTGCATGCAAAATTGGCTCAGTGGTAGCACGGCCACCTCATGTCTAGAAGGTTCTGTGTTTCCAGGGTGGAGCGGCCTAGATCCTGTCTGTGTGAAGTCTGTGTCCTCCCTGTGTCTTAGTTTACTCTGGGTACTCCGGTTTCTTACCACACTTCAAAGATGTGTTATGTTAATTGTTTATGCTAAATTGGCATTGACTTGGCTGTGTGCGTCTGTGTGTATGACTAGTCTGGAGATAATATTGTTTATGGATGTAACACTAATGCTATGTTAAATAATCCAAATGAAAACCTCAAAGGGCAAATTGCTCTCCATTAAAGTAAACACAAACCTGCATACGTTTGTGATCTTTCTGATTTATTTGACTAAATGTGCAATGCATTTAAAATCTCTTATAAATGTCTACATGCCAAGAGCTGCTTATGTTCTGCATAGTGTGAGCTGGAACCTGCCTGCATGTCACTGCCTAATATTAGGCTGCCATTGGAACCGTAGCCGAAATTTGATTACTACCGCTGTGCTGCAACACTGTACTAACACTGACCCGACAACATTGCATAAAGCTTATACACCATAAACAACTTTACTGCACCCAACAACCAGAAACAAGGAAAGTAGTTGTTATGCATGTTTTAATATGAAGTAATGTAGTATTCCTGTAGAAGCCATAACCTGTAGAAGCCATAACCTGGCTTTTTATAAGTCTTTCTCGCAGTGATAATTCATTCAGTATAATTTTGTCGTGCATTAACTTTTCAAAAGCAAAAAATCTTTTAGGAAGGTGACATCTACTAGTAAAGTCGTGTTATGATGGGGTTAATAATTTGGGGTTGTTAAAAGAGAGCCACATCAGGACACTTGCCTGCCTGGATAGGGACAATAAGCACACTTTGGTCAGATGTTTAATATTTTACTCATTTGATGTATTGTTTTATTGTTTGGTGTGGGTATTGTCAGCAGTGTGATGTTTGCCTAGTTTATTCTTTGGCCAGAATAAAACATGATGAAAACATGAGGACGTGCCACAAATGACATGTCAACATAGCCACATATGAAAGGGTAAATGTAATGCAGTGTGCGCGCAGTTGGTTTGTACCGAAATGTGATTGGTAGTTAAAATGTGGCTTGCTTAGTAACTGACTGTGGATTTTGGTTTTTTCTAGCTTTCTGCCCTAGACTTGAACCCTGTAGATGGACAGGGTGGAGGCACTGGCAGTAAGTGTTCCAGCAGAAAGTCTTAACTTCTGTTACATGTACTTTACTAATAATTTGAAAATGTATTTGTAATTTGAAAATGTATTTAAATGCAATTGCCTTTGTACACATGGGTTTTTGATTGTAAATTGTTTACATTATTCTCAGGACGTTACATTCCTCCTCACTTGAGAAACAAAGATGCCCCTAAAAATGGTAAGTGAATTTAGTTTTAATCAGTTTTTGTTCATATACATATTAAAACGCAGCATGACTTAAGTGTTTTAATGACAAGGCGATAGTTGTGTTTATCATGAAAATGTGTAGGTTAAAAATGATGCAGCATAATTTGCTATGCTTTTGGGTGTAATTAAGATTTTGCCAAGATTTTCTTGATTATTTTGGGTGTTGCCAGCACGAGCAGATTGCTGGTTTACTTTGGCTAAAGATTAGAAGAGCTTTTAGTCTGTAGGCAGTTCTTAACAAGTTTAAAGTCAGCTGTTTTTTTTGTTTATAAAAGCTCATGTAAAGGCACCTTGTTTAACATAATGTGAAGAAATTTCCTTGTTTGACAGGCATAGGTGGTTATTTTTTTTAACTGACCTTTGTTTTTCTTTCTTGTACTGCTTTTTATTTTTTCACAGCAGGAAATGCATATTCCTCTAGTAGACAGAGCGGTTATACAGTGCCACCAGTACTGAGCTGTAAGTTCTGTCTTGTAAGCTTTGCTGCGGGTGCTCTGCGTTCCTAAATGCATGAATGATTATTTACACTGCTCACAAAAATGAGGGGATATTTAGTTATGGAAGATTTCATTTGGAAGAATCCCCTCATTTTTGTGAGCAGTATATATGCCAAGATCCAGTGTATTTAGGCCAATGTAAAACTTTCACTGGACTTAGTCAATGTTAATAGTTTGAACAGATAGATGTGAATGACCCAAGTCTTTTGTACTTTTTCAGTTAGAAGAGAAGCCAAACCTTTGTGGGCTATGTCAAATGTTTAGCTGTTCTCAATTATTAGCCAGATGCTTGTGCTTTTTGCTTCTTTCTCTTATTTTCCACCAAAGTCTAGGGCTGTGCACAGAAGGGAATCGGGTTGACACTACTCTTGCTACCACCACTTTATTATTATTATTATTATTTTTTTTTTTAACATTTTCAGCAACAAGAAACTAACCAAGTCTTCTTAAAATGGTATTCAGTCTAATCAAGCAGCCTGTCTAGAAAGCAAGCAAACAACAAAATATTGTTTATAAGTGCTGTGTGCCTCTGCTTAGGTTATCCCAGGCTTTCACCTCAGGATCTTTCCTTCTATCAAACCTTCAGCGGTGGCTGGCCAGACAGATGTGGTACTTATCCATGTGTCTGCATGGGGCAGTGCAGTGTACCCCTAGCCTTCATGCGGAGTGTTTTATTGACTTTTGTGAAGACTAAAGTGACTAGTTTTTCCAAGGATTGGGCGATTTGACATTTAGATTAAAATTTCTGGCAAAATCCAATCTCACTTTGTAAGGCGATTAAACAATTAGACTGTACGCTTCATTAGTCAGACACAATTTGAAACTTCAAAAATTAGTTTAGAAGGTTAGCAGTGCTAGCATTGGATTTTACACAATGGATTGGAATGGAAAAAAAAACCTAACATACACTTTGGAAAGCGTGTAACGGCAAGATTGGGATTTGGTAAAAACACTACTAATATGTTCAACCGCCTTAAAAGGAAGAACCCCAAAGACTACACCGAAAACTGAACGTTGGTGTGGCAACTTTAAAGCCAGATACAAATCCAATAACGATGACTTCTATGACTCTAGGACTATTTAGTAAGCTGGAAATATTTTAACACCACAATTCCTGTGATGTACACAAACTGCAGAGTGATGATGTAATTCAGAGCTATCAATATCTGTTTTTGCTACTAAATTATTTATCGTCTAGCTGTAAAAAAGAATATTTGAAAACTAACTCTTAATTAATTTTTTAGAGCTATTTTTTTAATGTGTAGAGAAGTGTTTTTTTTTTTTTTTTTTTTTTTTTTTTTTTTTTTTTTTTTTTTTTTTTGTGTTCAGTTTCAAATTAGTCTTCAAAGCATGTATAATTGATGATTATAATATCATGGCTTGTGATCCAGCCTTAAAAAGGCTTTTTGCCAGATCGTCCACCCCAGATTATGTAATCTAATGAATCTAATATTCTCTAATATAATAGAAATGCTTGCTTTTTCAGCATGCTTAACTGAAAATGTGTGGCTTTGTCTGAATTGAGTCTGTTTTTTGTGCATTCTGATTTTGTAGTTCAAAATGCAAAAGGGGGGAGAAATATTGAACGGCACTTATTAGTAGTTTATGTTCATGTACACCATATGTTCTACTTGAAGTTAATCTAGGGTAGTTTTTTTGAGATGCTCAAACCCAGTGCCCTTGTACAATTTTCAGATGTCACAACAAAACTTATTTCTCAGAACCGTATGCGAAATCCAAATAAAAATAGTTACATTTATTTTGACTCTGATATCATTGCAGACAGTGTAAACCTGGGATATTTCATGTTTTGTCTAGTATAATACACCAGTTTTTTTATTTTAATTCACAAATGTGCATTGTAGTCATATGTATCAGTATTATCATTTTTGAGTCTAAATACCAGGGTCTGTCATGCTATGGGATTAAGTGCACCATGGCACAACTGTGAGGGCAACATTAATTTAGAAAAGTGCACAGACATTTAGAGCAACATTTCTGCCTTTCAGATATATCCATGCATTTTTGAGGAAGACCGTGCAAAACCACATGCTGCACATGTTCCAAAAGCACGGTTAATGCTTCTTTACTTCTTTTGGACTATACTTTAGACCTGGAATGTAGGAATGTGAATATAAAATAAAAATGAGGTTGATCAGACATAACATGATTTTAGGTTCCTACTGTCTGCAAGGAAAAACACAAAAGCAAAACATTGGTTATTTATCTGCATTTTCCAATCTGCCTGAACTATTTCTGGTTTGGGGTTGAACTTTGTATACCCTGATCACAGTAAATTGCTTTCAGATTTTGCAGGGTCAGGTCTGTAGCACAAAGTTCAGCTCTTATTTGCTTATGTCATTAAGTTTTTTAAATAGTTTAACATTTTTTGTATTTGGTGTTTATTGTGCAAGGCTTGCCCTCACATTTAGATTATGGATATTTTTAACAAGGTTTTTTTTTCGTGTGTGTAAAGAGCCTTCAGTGTTAGGGTTACGGTTTTTGTGTTCTACCTTCAGTTACACTGGGATGTGCAACAGGAACGTGATATTGAGAATTAAGTTTGATGCAACAGGCATGTCTGCCTGAGTATCTTGATTGCCTATCCTTTTCACACCGTTAGTGTGGCCACCGCTGGGAATAATGACACTGCCAGCTTGCTCAGATGGAATGACCACTGTGGTAAATGTTAAAGCAGCTGGCAGTGGCATGTCATGCCCTTTAATGGCTTCTTTTGGCAAGCAGACTGTTTGCCAGGTGAGAACTGATCCTCTTCAGGGTTGCTCCGTTAGTTGGTTCACCCACCCACCTACAATCCTTGAATAGACAACATTTGGACCAAGAAGTATTCTATATCAGACATTTTCTCTATTATTGTGACAGATGAAAAAAATACTACTAAACTAATTACTTGTAGATTCAGTGCTTCCTTATGCTACACTATAAAATATGACAATAAAAATGTGCAAAATAGTACAGCAGTGTCAATTTGATCTGACTCCTGTGGAGCAAGATCCAGTGTTCCACTGGTACCTCTCATATCTGGAGATCTTCAAACCCAGCACTTCTGTGTAATTATATATTGTTTTAATCAAACTTAGCAGTATTAATAAACTTATATTAATTAAATGCTACTAATTTATTTAGCCTCATTTCCATATACCCAAATGGACTGTTTGTTGACGGTTATTGGAGTAATTACATCAGACGCTGTTATGCATCAGTAGTGCTTGTGAATGGCAGGGTTTGGAGAAAAGACGTATTTAAAATGTAAGTCTTTTCATTGCTATAGATATTCTATCTTGAAGGTCACTGTATTAGGTGTTGTGTGATGAGCACGACTGCATTTATACGTTCTGTGTTCTTTTCACTTAATGCCCAATTGCCAGACGACACACTCCGTGTTCCCCTATTTTAAGTTTTGGGCACTGAGTCTTGTCTGAAGTATTCCCAGACTAGCAAAGTTTGCCCACCACTCGTTTAGACCAGGTCCACATTTCTTTTTCTATGAGCAGATAAAAATTTTTTCTGAGAAATTCCAAGTGCTGGCTGCTATGGATAATGAGAATCATTGGCCCTGGCACTTTGCAGACTCTTTGAAAAATGCAGAATAGTTGATTGTGTATGATAAACTCTTGTGGTGAAATAAATTAAAACTGGGTAAAATTGAGATTTTCCTAAGAACTGTTTAGGGTATGGGTAACTACAGATCATTTCTGATCGGACCACTCCAGTTTCTACTGTCAATAGAATTTAATTTGTTTCTTAAATGCATTTCCTTTCACCTATGAGACACTAAACAAAGGGGCAATCGAATGTGACAGTCCGAACAGGTTTCATTGTAGCGAAGTTGTTCGGCCTAACAGTCAGCTTTATTCAGACTGAACTGTTTATTAGACAGGATTTAAAGATTTCTGTTGACGTGGCTAGAAAGAAGTCAAACAAGTTGGTATCAGTGAGGGTGACCTGCCTGTCAGCCGCGGTGTAAGTCTGTTTATTCATTATTGTTTAATCTTTTCACAGTTTCTGCTAACCCGACTACTCTGCTTTCTTTTGCTTTGCGACTGTTTGACCAGAACCAGATGGAACCAATTGATTGTTTGGGCTTGGCTTTTGGCTAACCTACCCTCAGTGTCTGCAGTTGAGTCATGACTGTTCCAGCTGCTTGTTCTGATTTTACTTTGTTCTTTGTCGAAGGTTCTCCTGCATGGGATGCTAGTCGTAACTGCTTTGTTAATGGATATCATGACAATCGCATAAATGGAGGTGCAAACTTTGCCCGCGGCCTTCCCCGTAATGACAGAGGTGGGCGCGGGAGCTTCCGTGGCAACAGGGGTGGCGGCGTTGCCTTCAACCAGCCCATGCACAACACAAGTATGACATAATGTTCCCTGTTTCTTCAGCTACAGGATATTTGGGTTGAACAGTTCCATAAGATAACACATTCCTCACTTATTTCCATTTATCTGAACCTCGTCCTTTTAGATTTTGGTACCTTTGATAATAAAGAAGTAGGCTGGAACGCAGGTTTGAACAGGGATGCATACTCTAGCTTTGGTGGACGTTCTGACCGAGGAAAACCTGCTTTCTTCAATGACAGAGGAACGGCAACGAGAGGAAGGTGATGACCTTGATATTGTATTAGAAATGCAGCTTTCAAACTACTGTTGGCCAGTAGATTGAGAAATGCTGGTATACTTTATGATTGAGGGAATGTCTGTGGTCAGGTATGAGCGTGGAGGATTTGCTGGTGGAATGGGAAATACCCGGTGGGTAGAAGAGTCCAGAGATGAAGAGGACTGGTCAAAGCCTACACAACCTAATGAGCGCCTTGAACAGTACGTACGACAACCAATTGCTTATCATACCTCCCGAAAGATCCTGCCTCCAACTTAAATCTCTCTCTGTCTCTCTTTCTGTGTGTCTCTCTCTTTCTGTGTGTCTCTCTCTCTCTCTCAGCGAGTTGTTCTCTGGAAGCAACACGGGCATTAACTTTGAGAAGTATGATGACATTCCTGTGGAGGCCACTGGCAACAATTGCCCTGCTCCGATTGATAATGTAAGTTTCACTTTACTACTTTGCTAATAAAGCTTCCAGACGTCTTGTTGTTGGATTTCTCCTGCTTGTAACAGATTCTAGTTCTGTTCAGACTTGTATGTTTTGACTCTCTCCATCCTTGTATAACTACTGGACAGTAACCTTTCATTAGGTTACAGTACTTTGAGGTGGCATTGTTTAACCATGTCCTTTTTTTATTGTTACCTCCGTCGCTCATAAATACCTTTAATGCATCAGACTACCGTACCAGAGCATGATCTTTACAGGAAACTGTCCGAGAACGCCGTTCTACTTGCTTTAAAATATATTCAGTTGAGCTAGCACTGCAAATTCATCTGCACAGACTTCAAATCCTGCCTTCAGACAATGGGCAACAACTTTATCTCTGAGATACCGAAACAAAACAGAATCAATGGCTAAAAATATAACATAATCAACCAATATAACCTCTCCAAATGACAAGATAAATGGGACAAAACAGGCCATCAAACTGCATGAAATTCAACCTAATATGCAACATCAAAACCGACCCTCAAATGATTCTCTTAAACAGTCCTCTCAAATTGTTGCATCAGACCAAGTTCACACATGGATACTTGGGTTCAGGAAATGGCCAGCCCAAATGTTTAGTATGTCAAGACCTGTAAATTAACAATTAAACACATCTTAATCAACTGTCCAACCCTGAACATCACAACGGAAGGAACACCGACCTCTTGCAGCTCTCATTAAAGAAGTTAAGGAATAAAGCCCAGGGAAAATAAAAGTACTTGTCAATACTCAATATAAATTACTCCAGCATTGGATGCTTGGTAGAAATTAATGTTCTTTAAAGCTTTCGTCTAATTAATGTAAATAAGGGGTATATATATATATATATATATTATAATAATAATAATAAATAAAATGTATTTTTTATGGTTATTCGAATGTATAATCATAAAATTATAATTATGATAATTAACTTTTCAGTTCCATGATGTTGACATGGGGGAGATCATTATGGGTAACATAAATCTGAGCCGCTATACTCGTCCCACCCCGGTGCAGAAGCATGCTATTCCCATCATCAAAAGCAAGAGGGACCTAATGGCCTGTGCTCAGACAGGTAGGTCATGTTTTACAGATGATGCTAGTATAATTTCTCATTTCAAGCTGTGCTGGACTGCTAATGATTAGCGTTGGGCTTCACTCAGGATCGGGGAAGACCGCAGCGTTCCTGCTCCCAGTGTTGAGTCAGATCTACACTGATGGACCAGGAGAGGCTTTAGAGGCTTCAAAGAACAGTGGCCAGGTATTTCTTGCCTTGACCTGATTTTCAAGAAGTTCCTCATGGTTTAGTTCTTCAGCCTAGATGATTATGCTGAAGAACTAAAGCCGATTTGTTAAAGGTTTGTTGAGGATCCTAGCTCCGTTATTGTTTTAGGAGAATGGCAAATATGGCCGCCGTAAGCAGTATCCAATATCACTGGTCTTGGCTCCGACCAGGGAACTCGCTCTTCAGATCTATGATGAAGCCAGGAAGGTAGGTCCTAAACAGTTCAAGACTTTTATTAGATAAGAATGGTACTTCCTATGCAGATGATAACATATTGTCCGTATGTGTGCTGTAGTTTGCATACCGCTCTAGGGTGCGCCCATGTGTGGTGTACGGAGGGGCAGATATCGGCCAGCAGATCCGTGACCTGGAGAGAGGCTGCCACCTGTTGGTGGCCACTCCTGGGCGTTTGGTAGACATGATGGAGCGAGGCAAGATCGGCCTTGAGTACTGCAAGTGAGTTCTCTCACAATAGCTTAAGATCAGATTTTGTTAAATTTATTGCTGTGGGTTTTTCCTCTTATGTAATGGCGGGTCCATAGCCTATTTTGGAATTCACTGGATGCAGGACATTGCGTACTCTGGGATAGGGAGGGGTAGCCGTTACCCCATTAAGCTTTAACTCACAGCCAGTTGTCTGTGTGATGGGGGACTCGGCAGGAAGTCGCCACCGGATCTCAAACCTGGATTTCCGCATTGGTAAGCTAGTGAATCTCCACTGCGCCAGTTTAAAAAACTGCGTCAGTTTAAAAAAAAAAAAAAGGCAAACGCTTCCTTGGCCTTCAGCTTTGGGCTTTAGGAGGCAGCACTGGTGCAAACAGGGCAGTCACCTCACAGCTCCAGAGATCCCAGGTTTGATTCCAGCTCAGGACACCTCAATTTTAAAGTGCCTTTCCTTCTTGTTTCCATGTGGGTTTCGTCCAGGTACTCAAGTTTCATCCGACATTTTAAAACGTTGAGTTAACCTCCCTTAATTGCCCTGAATATGACTGACTAGTAATAAGTCGTCCTGTCTAATGATGGGCTGATCCACATGTTTAATTTCCAATCTTATTCCAGTGCAGAACTGCTTATACCCGTTCAGATGCAGGAGGATTTATTTTTACTTTAACATTATGGTTATTATTGTTGGTACTGTCTGATATCCGATGAGTAAATGATGCCAGTATTGTACCCAGTACCGACATGGGACCTATCTCTGCTTCGGAAGCAAAATAAAAAAGCGAAGTTATTGCACATGTATCTAAAATGACTGAGTTGAGACAGTTTGGTGGTGAAAAAGATGGTCTTAATTAATGGTCTTAATCTTTTTCACTCACCAGTTATCTGGTTCTCGATGAAGCTGACAGAATGCTGGACATGGGTTTCGAACCACAGATCCGCCGTATTGTAGAGCAGGATACTATGCCTCCCAAGGGCGTACGCCAGACCATGATGTTCAGCGCCACTTTTCCCAAGGAGATCCAGGTAAATTAGCGTTTCATACACGGTAATGCTCGTTGGCATTTGTGGTGATTACTTCTAGTCATCATAAATGTGCACCTCGGTTACAGATCTTGGCTCGTGACTTCTTGGAGGAGTACATCTTCTTGGCCGTTGGTCGTGTAGGCTCTACCTCAGAGAACATCACTCAGAAGGTAGTTTGGGTGGAGGAGAGCGACAAACGCTCATTCCTGCTGGACCTGCTCAATGCCACAGGTAGTTACCTCTTTTATGCTTGTGTAGTCTGTACAGTAAGACTGTCAGTTTGGGTTATTAGTTCTGGCTATTTTACCTATAAAATCAGTTGATATTAGAGCTGTAAAATTAAGTTTATTTCCTACATCCACAAAAGACTGTACTGATGGTGTAATGGTCATCAGCAGAAAGCTCT
>JAUZSV010293782.1:0-11909 GCA_034780495.1 Parotocinclus cesarpintoi
TTTCAAAACTCTCAAGAAAACTTTTTTCACATGGTCATAATGGGGTATTTTGTGTAGAATTTTGAGGAAAAATATAATTCAATACAATTTGGAATAAGGCTGTAACGTAACAAAATGTGGAAAAAGTAAAGCGCTGTGAATACTTTCCAATGCACTGTATTACTCCAGTCAGCTAAGAGCATGGTGGAGAACAGTAATAGTGATACAGCCTGCAGAGCTACAGTAGTGCTAGAACATGTGTGATATGGAGCAATGGCAGCCCTAGAGTGAACTGCAGCAGTGTGGTAATGCTAGTGTTATACTAAGATGCAGTAATGACATAATAAAGCAGTAGGGCTACTTGCCACCTGCCTGGTGTTGCTACACACACACACACACACACACACATAGTTAAAACATCTACCCTGTACATCTGTAGAGGGTAACATTTCAAAGGCTCCCCTGCAGACACTCAGCACCACAATGTCACCCTGCTTTCTCTTTCAGGTTGTTCTTTAGTTCAGTTCAGTAGTGCATTTTTTATGATAACCTTCCATCCCAGCATGTTCTCCTGAACCTCACATGAACTAAGAGGCAACGATGACCTCATCTCCTCATACCAGATACTTCGCTTTATCTGCTTCTGTAAATCACCTTGGTTTTCCACCAACACCCACACATAAAAATTGAGTATTAAAAATGTAACGTCTTCAGTTCAATACTCATTCAAGGCAACAGCGGAGGATTTCTGACTGGACAACCATGACCCATACAGGTTAAGTTTCTATTTCAATTCTTTCGAGTCTCTTGATATATAAAGGTCAAAAGAAAATCTCATTAGATGATGAATTTATTATTGTACAGTCAAGGTGCACTTTGTATGCACAGATTGCAAATTTTAACGTTTACCTCTGTAATGCTAACCCGAAAGATATACACACTTTATTGTTATATTACTAAATGTATTATAATAATATAATGAAAATATATTCTGGGGCCAGCACGGTGGTTCGGTGGGTAGCACCGTTTCCCACTTAAGCAAGAAGGTCCTGGGTTCAACCCCAGGGTGGAGTGACCTGGGTCCTTTCTGTGTGGTGTCTGCATGTCTTCCCAGTGTCTGTTTCCTCCCACAGTGCAACGATATGCGTGCCAGGTACATTGGTGTCTTTAAAGTGGTCCGTAACTGTGCCCATGATGGACTGGAACCTCGTCTAGGGTTGTTCCTGCCCTTGCACCCAGAGTTTTCGAGTGGGCACCAGCTGGCCCGTGACCCAGTGTAGATTCAGCAAAAGATAATGGATGGGTGGATGGATGGATGAAAAATGTTTACCGTCCACTTGTCCAAGATTCGGGCCGCGGGGGAAAGTGACCTAAGCATAAAGGCCCAGACCTCCACCCCTTCAGCTCTGTTAAGGGGATGTCGAGGCGTTTCCAGACCAGCTGGGTGCCCTCACCTATGGTCGTGAGCTTTGGGTAATGACCGAAAGAACGAGAATGCGAATACAAACGGCCGAAATGGGTTTCCTCCACAGGATGCCTGGATGAAAAATATATTCCCAGTAATCATAGATCTTTGCTTACGATTTGTGTCTGTATCCCTAACCCCGGCCACAGCGCCAGAGGGCGAGCCTGAGCACTAACGCACACGCAACGCGAGGGGGCGAAGTAATCGCGGAAGTAACTAAAGCGCAAAAAGGCGAGCATATAAGCTCAGGGCACGCTTATAGCACGAGTGTGAATAACACACAAAAGGCGCAAAGCGTCAGAACACGAAAATAATCTCAAATACGCAAGGAGCGCGAACTAGAATAAATTGCGAGGAGCGCCGAAGCGCCAGAGGGTGAGCGTGAGCTCTAAAACAAAGAGGCCAGATCCGGGAGTGTCCTATTCAGAACAAACTCCCAGCTGGAGTGAGGCTAGGTAGGTGCCGACGACAAAGAGCCTGAGCTCTGACCGTGCACGGGTACAGGATAGGAAAAACCCTCAAAGTGCCCCTAACGAACTAAATAACTCGGGGGTTACCCGCCCATACCAGTCCATCGGCCCCAAAAAGCCCCCGGACTTTACCAACCCCGTTGGAATAACGATGACCTGGCCCCAAACAGCGCCAAAAACCTCACCTTTATAGGACGCAAAGCAGCTGTTCGGGATCTGGACATAATTAAGATAGTGGATATAAAGCCGTCCCAGCGATGGCTCTGTAATGGCGACCGGCGAGGACGGCCAAACGCACCGGGGGAAGGTAGGAACCCTAACATGTTTTGCATGAAACTATATCAGATTTGGCTTTCCCCCCTGTTTTTAATGTGTTGTTCCAATACACACAAAGGAAATAAACAAGTGCATAACAAAACATGTAATTTCAATAGATTTCTGGGATAAATACTTTATTTTCTGGAAAAAAGGGTGATAACAATTTTGGAGCACGTGGGATGTGTTTATCATAGTAATGAGAAATGGTTGCCTTTTTTGCATGACTAGCACCAAGATGACTGTTATAGACCTGTTGTATTTGCTTTCACATCAGTATTGGTTGCACTGCTGCAAGTAGAATTTTGTATAGACCACAAAATCTGGTCACTGGCATATACAGGCATATACAGTATCACAACAACATAAAAGTCGAGTGTTTTGTACAACATAAAAAAATAACTGGTGACTTTCTACAATTCATTTTGTTAATTAATATCCCAACTACAGAGAAAGCTACCTAATGATCAAAATTAAGCTATTTACTTTTTATAACTGCTTAATCCAATTCAGTTTTGGGTTTGGGGTTACTGGGGGCACAACCTAACTAGCAGCACATATCACAAGGCAGAGGTCAAAGTGCCAGTCCATTGCTCTTTCACACAGGGACACTTCAGAAACACCAATTGACTGAACGTGGGTGGAAACTGGAACGTCTGGGGGAGGCAACCGCAGGCACAGAGACAGCATGGGCTGGGGCTCTAAAAACTTTTTTTAGAGCTATGAAACAATAAAATGCTTACCATTCTGCTATCCTGCTGCATTGATGCTGTAACAAGTGAGTCTAACATCATCTTTAAAATAGGTTTCTTTACCCAGTTCTTTGTGTATACACATTACTTCATGTGTATGGATAGGAATTGTTTCTTAATCATGTTACTTATATGAAAACAGACACTTCATGTATCTATGCTATTTTATAGTCACACTTTATAAGAACCCCATGTTCTAATCTTCACATGCACACAAACACTGTGACCTACTTCCCTGAAGTATGACATGAATCATGTTGAACAGATGGGAGGACGTGGAAAGTGGGTGAAAGTGTAAAAGGCTTCACAGGGAAAAGCCTGCCCCTTTAAAGAGTTCTTTACCTAGCATGCCCATGAGTCATTATTTCCATGGAACTATAGGTAACAGAGGGCCAAAAAGCATTATGTCATGAATAAGTATAAATATTTATTTCTTAGAAATATAAAAAGGAAAATTGTGTATGGGAAAATCCAAGTAAAAAATTCTAAAATTTGCAACAAGGGATTTTAAATGTGCCTATGAATCCCAAATATGTCTTATTCAGAGCAATTTCACCAATATAGGTTTGTGAACAATTGCTAAATCTTTTGAAAGCTGAAAGATTGCTGAAAAATTAACACCAAAACATATGACATATGTAACATATTTAGCTGTGAACCTACATATGCAACCTGAGTAGAGTGTTTTGCTTCTTAGAAGAGTGAATATCTAATAAAACAATTATTTAATAACCAGTTCTTTCTATATAAGGAGTTTGTTAAGCCACTAAACAGACTGAATATGAATAGCCAGTACCCTAGTTAAATAAGCCACTGAAGGGAATTAAGTAACATGCACCATTTGTCTATAGAAAGTACCAGTAGTTCTACAGATAGTAGTCATGACAGATCTATTTCTACACATCATGCACCGTCAACATGATCAGTCGGACCCAGTTCACATTTTCCAGTCACTGCATGTATGTGGAGAGGAGGTCTAAAATTGAAAGCATAAAAATTAACTGGTGACCTTCTACAATTTCTCTTGTTTATTAATATAAGATCTATGGAACAAGCTAACTAATGCTAAAAAATCAGCTATTTACCTTCTATAACTGCTTAATCCAATTCAGGCTTTGGGCTGAGGATATTGGTGGCACAACCTAACTGACAGCACATGGCACAAGACAACTCAAACCAACCCAAGACAAGGTGCCAGTTCATTGCTCTTGTACACAGAGACACTCCAGAAACAAAAGTTGACCAAACACATCTTTGCAATGTGACAGGAAACTGAAATATCTGGGGGAGGCAAATGCAGACACAGAGCTAGGAAACAACAATGCTAACCACTGTGCCATCCTGCTGCATTGGTACGATAAGAATTGAGTCTAACACAGTTCTTCATGTAAAAACTGTTGGAAAAGCCACTGAAGGGACATTGTTACATGCACCATTTGTCCATAGACTGTACCAGTAGTTCTGCTTAATGTGATAGAGACAGATCTATTTATGCACAACATAATCAGTTCATGTTTCAAGTCACTGCATGTATGTGGACAGGAGGTCTTAGAGGTCAGAAAATTTGGAGCAGAAAAAACAGCATTTAAAGTAAGAAGATGGGCGTTTACCACTTTTGGTAGACACAATGCTAGATATATAGCCCTAAAAACTCACAATATATCGGCCTACAATTGCAAGAAAAAGTATGTGAACCCTTTGGGATCCTTCTGGGATTTTTGCATAAAGTGGTCATTAACCGTGTTCTGATGTTCATCTAAGTCACAGCAATAGACAAACACAGTATGATGAAACTAATACTGCACAATATGTTATAAGGTTTCATGTTTCGGTAACCACACATCTAACATTAACAGTACAAAGTGGAAAAAGTATGTGAACCCCCAAGCTGCCCTATTAAAAAAAACACGCAATTTTGAGTTTGCTGTTCTCAAGAACCATTGCCTGATGTAAACCATGACTCGCATGAAAGCGCTCTAATAATACCTACGTTCAAGAATTGTTGTCTTGCATGAAGCTGGAAAGGGTTACAAACATATATTTAAAAGCCCTGATGCTCCTGTGTTCACAGTATTTGTTTACAAATAGAGCATTGTTGGGGTTACAAACATATATTTAAAAGCCCTGATGCTCCTGTGTTCACAGTATTTGTTTACAAATAAAGCATTGTTGATACTTTCCCCAACCATGGTCATCCTGTAAAGATAACTGCAAGGGCACAGTGCAGAATGCTAAAAAAGAACCCTAAAGACTTTCAGAAATATCTGGCACATTCTAACATATTTGTTGATAAATTCACAATAAGTAAAACATTAATCAAGAACGGAGTTCATGGGAGGATAACACAGAGAAAGCAGCTGCTGCAAAAAAGCAACTGGATGTTCCACAGTACTATTCTATGGACAGATGAAACCAAATTTACTTGTTTGGAAGGAACACATAAAAAAGGAGAAAAAAGTCACAACACACCAACATTAAAATCTCATCTAAACTGTGAAATATGGAGGAGGGGCATCATGGTTTGGGAGTGCTTTGCTGCCTCAGGGCCTGAACGGAATGCTGTAATTGATGAAAAAAATGAATCAAGACACTTTGCATGAAAACTTTCCGCCTACTGAAGCTAAGGAAAGGAGGGGTGATGGAACAGGACAATGACTCAGAAATTGACAGCAATAAAACAAAAACAGAATGGCTTCAACAGAAGAAAATGGAGTGGCCCAGTCCTGACCTCAACCCAATTGTGATAATGTGGCATGACCTCAAGAGAGGGATTCACACCAGACATCCTAAGATTATTGCTGAATTTAAGGTTTTGTAAAGAGAAATGGACCAAAATTCCTCCTGAACTACAGTACACGTTTGGTTGAGGTTATTGCTGCCAAAGGTGGGTCAAACAGTTAATTAAATCCAAAGGTTCACATAATTTTTCCTCCCTGAACTGTGAATGTTTACATGTTGTGTTCAATAATAACATAAAACATATAATGTTTCTGCGGTATCAGATTGTGTTTGTCTATTGTTGGGAGCAATTTTAATCCAAGTAATTCAAAAGGGTTCACATACCTTTTTAAAAAACTGGATCTAATTTGTATCTAATTACTAATAATTAGTTTGTTTTAGCAAAAGAATGATTTAGTGTGTGGAGATTTTAAAATACATATTACAATTGAGAGTAAATTCCCACAACCTGGTAGACACACATGCATCACACTATCACTGCTAGCCAGAAAGATGCAGATGCCAAACAACTTGGCATCTGCAAGTTTATCAGATATCCCATTGCTATCCAAACATGTTCCATCTAACGTGCCAGCAGCATGTCCTTACAACTCATGTTTCAGGCTTCATCTTTGACAAATATAGAATAGTCTTCAAGCCAAAATGCTTACCTACTTTTCTGAAGGGCGTGCTCTGGCTCTGAACTTAACTTGTAGATGCCCTGGTGCCATTAGGACACATAGGAATGAATTTAGCTATATTTGTCAAGCTAGAAAAATGGCAGTGGGGAGGGTGAGATGAGCCAATTTTATTTAGGTCATCATCTATGGCAAAGAAAAATGACAAAAGTAAAATATTAAAGTGGTCAACTAATCTCCCCAAAAAAAGCATAATTTAGTCCACACTAATTTAAAAGTAAACAGCAAGTTTTAGACAGCTGGTAAATGTCTCTCCTGCTTTTTTAATAAATGTACATAACCAGTATAATTTAATGTAATGTAGAATAGAATTAATAAATGCAATCACATCCATACTGACTCATTTATCTACATATTATGTAGCTATAATTCATTAAGGTAAAACTGGTTTGTGCCATAGCAGTGCCACAGGAGAGCCAATTTAACCATACACGTTGTTGCCACAATAAACTCAGTAATCAGTTTGCACCACACAAAACAAAATATCATTCACACAATACAAATAGGTTGTATTAAAGGTAGTTAAGCAGCTGTAGAAAGTTCTGTTTTATTAGACACCCCTGTTTAGCTGCTTGTTAACGAAAATATCTGATCAGCCAATCATATGGCAGCAACTCAGTGTCTTTAGGCATATATATATTAATACAGAGAAAGTGATAAAAAACTGCTATAATAGTTTTCAATAAAACTGCACAGGAGAATCAAATGTCAAATAAATTACTGGAAAATCCTCCCATAAATTGCTGATGTGCTTGTGCAATGGCTAAGTGGCGACTTGTGAAAATGTTAGACAAAGACCTGCAGGTGGCAGTAGAGGGCTGGGGAGAAACTCTGGAGTTTTTTGGGTAGTGACTTTGGTCCGATTAAGCGTAATTTTGGTCCAAATTCCAAAGCGAATAACATTACACGTATATAATCCCAACAAGTTAAAGGCACAGGCTTTACTTAGTTTGCCATCACACAAAATTCATAATACATACACTGCTTGTCTCCGTTGGACTTTCTATTTCATTTTATTTTTTACAAAACAACTATAAGTCAATAAAGTAAATAAATATTTACCCATTTACCCATACAGATCCTATTAGATTTTTAAGAATGAATTAGGCCCTGTACCTAATATTGGGCACCCGCATTACTCAGTTGTACCTTGTACACACTACATATTTATACAGATTTAAACATATGAAATGTGTTAATAATAAAACGCATTTGACAAAGTTTGGACATTTTCTCCTATAATCCACCAGTATGTTTTGCAGAGTTTAACTGACATGTTAATAGAGACTGTTTTAGTGAACCCACTGTGTTAATTTTCTGTTTCATTGCTGCTCTCTGGTGTATCTGAAGAGTAGTAGCCCTTTCAAATTACAGTGCTGGTTATGAAGTCTGTTTTTGACGCCCTGTTCCAGCTCATCAGCACGACATGTGAATTCCCGATTACATTTTTTCATTTCTATTAAAACAGAAATGGACTAGGAGCTAAATCCAGTTGTGACTTGCCTTATGCAATGGGTTTGTCGGTATAATGTAAATTTTTATTACGCAAATGCAATGATGAAGCCAGTCAATTGAGACATATCTGCATTACACACAATCACCACAAGTCTATACATTTAATATAGAAAATATTTGTAGTATTTAATACACTGCTCACGAATTTGGTGGTTATTTTACTGCTGTCTATTAGTTAGTTAAGTTCCACAACATTCAGTCTTTTGTTGTACTCTCAAAAAACAGTCAAACGACCGACAAGGTTGCTGAACAAATGTACAGCTCAGAAGCCAAGGGCAAGAAAATGGAAGGTTTGCATGTATATGCTGAAGTACAGTACAAATACAGATGACTTGGATATAAAGAAGATGTGCTGGTGGCACAAAATGTGTATTGAATGCAACATTTTTAGAATTATTTAATAATTCTTCATTAGAAATCTTAATCAGAAAGCATTAAAATGTATTCTTGTTTAATCTGCTGGAATGGTTAAATCATACCCAGCAGTGCTGCTGGAGTTTTCCCAACACTGTGTTCACTCACTGTGCACTTTATTAGACACATTAAACACATTTCTTCCACTTGTAGATCTGTTGCTGCACAGTTTGTGCGAGTTGTCCTCTAAGCCTTCATAGAACGCGGGATGCTGCCTACAGGATGGTGGTGGCTGGTTATTTTTGGCAGTGACACTAAGGTGTTACTCACTAACACACCACCACAACATTAGTGTCATAGCAGTGCTGAGTATGATCCACCACCCAAACAGTACCTGATCTGTGCTGATACTGATACTGATTGCTGGACTAACAAGGAATGGAGGGAAAAAAATGGAACTATAGAACAACAGTGTGCATCTGTAAGGTAAGTGAAACTGATACAAATAAACAATGAGTTTAAAAAGAGCTGTACCTAATGAAGTGACCGGTGAGTGCATGCAATAATTCTCTTCTCACCCACTTTTATTATTTTTTAAATAGAATAAATAGGCATGACCACAGAATGACTATGCAGCTTTTTTATTCAGCAACTCAGTGACACACATCTCTGGAGAAGGGCCTAGCAGTTGGAAAACCAGACAGTTTTTTTTTCAGACTGTAACATCAACACCACACTGAAAATGTAAAAAGAGTCTTTTTTAAGACAATAATGAGTCTTTCATCAAAATGATATGTAAGTGGTGAGAAACTTTCTCACACAAGTCTTTTTTTTTCTTCATTTTTTTTTGCATGAAACATATATGGAATCACCTGCCACGATTTCCATCTTTTAGTTGTGTCACATATATTCATATATATTTATATTTATCAACACTTTTCTAAAGAATTCAAATATTCATCCACATGTACTGAAAAAAAGATTCACTTTTAAATCACAATAATAAATATAAAAAGGATATATAGCAAATCCAATATAAATGATGCGGTAGCTGAGAGAGTGCGTGGACTGGTCAGGCAGGACAGGCCAGGATTAAAAAAAACAAACTCAGAGAGTCAACGGTTCCTGAGGTTCCTTTGTTCCCCATATGGACAAACAACACGAGGGGAATGGCTTTTAAAATCACTGAGAAGCTTCTGCAAAAGGTCAAAGTGCAAATTCGACCATAACAGGCCATGATTATATTGTTAATTGGACTGGTGAGAGAAAGGCTAATCGCTTCCCTTCTCTCAGTGTCCTTTCTTAGTTTGTTGTCCTTGTCCTTGTAAAGTAGCGTAAAAAAAAACAATATTTGAAGTGCATAAAACATAAGGACCACTTTTATATATCATTATGGGGAGGACAACTGGCATTGCACTTTGAGCTGATAAGAAGCTCTCCGTCTCTCTCTCTTTCTTTTTTTTATTTCTTTTTTAGCTAGTTATGTTTTGAGTTAGTTAGTTTGTTTTTTCTGATCCAGCACCCTAATCCACCACGAGTGACTATAACATCGTCTCTCTAGGCCCTTGCACATGAATCCCAACCCTGATTCATTCTGTGCTAATGCTAAAGAAGTAACACATAGATTAACGATAAAAACCAAACAAAGTTCATACAAAAAATACAAAAAAAATCGAAACAGGTTGATATTACAGTAGCGCTGGACTTCTAGTCTATGAATTAATGAGGGGGAAGGTCCAAATATGTACGAAGGAAAACACGAGGCATTTTATCAACTGCAAACCTGTCTTGGGATACTAATATGGACCACCATGGAGAAAAGACCATGAAGAATCACCTTATGCATTGTAAGTGTGCAAGGACCTTTACAGTGGTTTAGCCAAGTCTCTATAACCTTCTCACATTGCCCCTTCATACAGTAAAGTAACTACAACAGTCAGAAAAACTGAGACTGAACATGTGGGAGCGTCAACAAATAAAAACACAAGAAAAAGAATCTCATCCCCTGTACATGTAAACATCACACACTTCCACTGAGTCAGAAAATCAGAAAGAAATAATACAAAGCTTCACATTGGTATACAAGGAGAAACCAGGCTTCAGCCTAGAGTTTCAGGGCAGGTACAGAAGTAGAAACAAATCAGATACGATAATCATATTAATAACAGTGACAATAATCTTACAAAGCACCACAAAATAAAAATAACACAGGCAATGGTAGTTACCACGTTTTGCAGACCTCAGCTGCACTCATAAAAAAATACGTCATAGGACTTTTTTTTAAATCCACATTTTCAGTTTTTTTTTCCATTTGTGTGCGTGAATGTCTGTGTTTCAGTGTGTATTTCGCATTTTGCCTTCACTCTGAGCTTGTTATCAAACAAGTATGAATATAAATACTTTTTTACATGACATCTCATGACTTGGAGAAAAAAAAAAAACAGTAGAAAGTTTGCAGCACGCACATATAGTTGTACTGATTTGCAACATTAGGTTGGGTGAAATGTCTGATGCTTCCAAAATAATCTGGAAATGGCTACTCAGGGAGGGAAACCATGATTGCTACCAACCCTTAAACTGTTTCTTCAAGTAATCAAAGGAAATGTGTTTTCTCCCTTTGCTGTTTAACAAGTCTCGAAAGTACAAAACAAAACAAGAAAAATCCAAAACTAAGGGCTCTGATGTGTTAAAGAAATCATGGATGCACTAACGCAATACAAAGTACTGCAAAAATAAGCTTGAATCTGTATTATATCTGGCATTATATTATTTTTTAGACTTTAAACCCAGATTAAATTTTTGTCTGTGATTTTTAATGCCACAACACAGATCAGTACAGTACACAATCATGTCTGTGTTGTTTTAAACTCGAGGGTCAATTCTGTTACTATGAGCTGTATCAGGTTACAATATAGTAATTCAAACAATATAATATAAATCAAATAAATACAAGGCCTGAGTATGGTAACATTGTTCAATATTACCATTTCTACTTCACAATTACGTTGTGACCACTTTCTTTAATTTCACCACAGAGTGCCATAAAGTGCTAAATTCAGGCTAACTTAATAAATAGTTCTATGGAAACCAAAATATTCTCTGTGAAGTTCTATTATTATCAGGAAAAAAAAACTTTTAGTAATTTGACTCTTGCAGTACAAATGAACTTCCTCCTCAAAACGGCACTTTTGATTTTGATTCCACTGCGCAAAGACCAGTGACACAAATTTCTTTAGGTCATCCAAAATATCTAAAGGGCATACATATGAATAAATGTCAAAATAATGGGAAAACAATGTAAATAAGTAAATATAACTAACAAGTGGAAATGCATTCCTATAACTGACACCCCAGAAAATACAGTGATAGGCTGATAAGTTTATGATTATGGCTGCAGCACTTGAAAGGTTGTAATTATATACAGTTTCCAGTTAAAGACTTGAGACACATAGCTCATATAGCTTCAAGCAGTTTAACTGAACTTCTCAAGGATTGTCTTTGCTTTTTTATACAGTGTCGTTTTGCGTGAGGACTGAATTTGCTAATATGTTTTAAATTAAAATGACAGTAGGACACACACACACACACACACACACACACACACACACACACACACACACACACACACACACACACACACACA
>JAUZSV010293862.1:0-11908 GCA_034780495.1 Parotocinclus cesarpintoi
GACTTGTGTATATATGTGTGACTGGAATTGAGATGAACTTGTGTATGGATATAACCTTGTGTGTGTCGCTTACATGTCCACTGATGCCAATAGCGACGTTAAAGAAGCCAAATAAATAAATAAATATACTTCTATTAATTAATTCACTCAAATGTCTAAGCACAGAAATAAACTAATATAAGTCATTAAACTGTACGAAATGTCTTCAATAACTGACTTCTTGACTCCTTTTTTTTTTACAAAATATTTCATTAGGGGATATTTCTTTTTGAAGTATCCCTTCATTTTTGTGAGCAGTATACTTTTAAGCAGACCACACCTGTATAACCAGTTACATTTAATTTTAGTTTGTGCTCATGTTTATTTTTACACTCTTGATACCTTTTTCTCTATTTTCCAAGCATTAAACATAGATGACCTGTGCTGTTATGTTGGAAGAGGAACGTTGCACAAAGTACCACATGCTCGTTATTTTTAGTTGTGAACTAGTTTTATTGATGTTTAAGTTTAATTGATTAAATCACTTTTTCTCATATTCTGTATGATTAACAGATTGTTTCATACCCAGTTTTAACCATCTTTAACAAAGGTCCCAATTATTATTTATACCCATCATACTTAAATTACACATGTGGGTAAAATTAGTGGAGCAAGTCACATCATTTGTGTTTTACTATAAAATGTGTTGGCATATTGTAGCTATATTTTTGTAGTATATTTACGTATTTTTGTGTATTATATATACACAATGGGGAAAAAAAGTATTTAATACACTGCCAAGTTTTTCCACTTACAAAAAAATGGAAAGGTTTTTATCGTAGGTACACTTCAAACTGTGAGAGACATCCTGAAAATCGCATTGTATGATTTTTTAAATAATTAATTTGGATTTTATTGCAGAAAATGAGGATTTGATACGATAGAAAAACAGAACTTAATATTTGGTACAGAAACCTTTGTTTGCAATTACAGACGTTTCCTGTAGTTCTTCACCAACTTTGCACGTACTGCAGCAGGGATTCTGGCCCACTCTTCTATACATATCTTCTCCAGATCTTTCAAGTTTCTGGGCTGTTCTGGGCAACACTGAGTTTCTGTTTCCTACAAAGAGTTTATATTAGGTTCAGGTTCTGGAGACTGGCTAGGCCACTCTAAGACCTTAAAATGCTTCTTACAGAGCTACTCTTTAGTTGCCCTGGCTGTATGTTTTGGGTATTTGTCATGCTGGAAGACCCAGCCATGACCATCGTCAATGCTCTTACTGAGATAAGGTGGTTGTTGGACAAAAGTTGCGATACATGACCCCATACATCTTCCCTTTAATATGGTGCAGTCGTCATTTCCCCTTTGTAGGAAAGCAGCCTCAAAGTATGATGGTCCCCCATGCTTTAACGGTTTAGACGGTCTTCTTGTGGTTGTACTTATTCTTCTTCCTCCAAACACAACGAATGGAGTTAATACCAAAAAGCTCCATTTTGACCTTGCATTTTGACATGACCTTCTCCCATACCTCCTCTGGATCATCCAGTTGGTCATTGGTGAACTTTTAAAGGACCTGGACATTTGCTAGGGTGAGCAACAGGACCTTGCGTGACCTGCAGGACTTTAATCCATGACGGTGTAGTGTGTTACTAACAGTCATATTTGAGACTGTGGTCCCGGTTCTCTTCAGGTTATTAAACAGGTCGTCCCATGTACTTCTGCACTGATTCCTGATTCTCAGAATCATCCTTACCCCGTGAGGTAAGATCTTGCATGGAGCCCCAGACCAAGGAAGACTGACAGTCATCTTGTGATTCTTCAGTTTTCTAATAATTGACCATACCAGTTGTTGCCTTCTCACAAAGCTGCGTGCCTGTTGTCCTGTAGCCCATCCCAGCCTTGTGCAGGTCTATAATATTGTCCCTGGTGTCCTTAGACAGCTCTATGGTCTTGTGCATGATGGAGAGGTTGGAGTGTGATTGATTGAGTGGACAGGTGTCTTTTATACAGGTAACGAGTTCAAACAGGTGCAATTAATAACAGGTAATGAGTGCAAAATCGAGAAGGGCTTCTTAAAAAAACTAACAGAGAATTCTTGCTGGTTGGTAGGTGATCAAATACTTATTTTATGCAAATAAAATACAAATTTATTATAAAAAAAAACTGCACAATATTGTTTTATGATTTTTTTTTAACGCTGCCTCTCACAAAGTCTACCTGGTGTGGCGTCAAAATAGGTCCTAAAATTTTGAGAACCAAAAAACAGAATCCGTAACCAAAAAAATACATTTTGTAATAAAAAACGGTTTGTAAGCGGAATATTTCTGTTTGTAATGTGAAATTTTGTGAGGTGATATTTTGATAACATAATATTAAGACTTAATGTTTAGATTTAATAAGCTGGAACAAACCACCCAGTAACAGGCATTCATTACATTATTTTATAGAGCTATATTTAACGTTTTAATTCAGATTTCAAGTTTATTGTTAAGCTACCAAAACATCATATAGTTTAGCCTAAACGTTGTTTTATGCAGTGAGCTCTGTATAAATGTATAACTGTTCTACGTTAGGACATGGTCAGAACAGGACCTTTATTTCACAAAGTGATTGAGCTACGTAACGTTAACTAAACTAAGTTAAGGTAAGTTAACACTCTACCTAGATTAACCAGTTAGCAGTCTGACTCTAAGCCTTATTATCAAAAAGCATAATCGTTCAAACTAGCTGATATGATATAAAACATAAACACACAGCTTCTTTATTCTGACCATTTTCCAATCGAGGTAAAAGACTCGTTCTTTCGCTGACGTAGCGGCCTCATCACGTAGAATGAAACGGTGGGCTGGGCTTAACTCCAGCAGCCAATGATTGCCTAGATCCCGCTCCACCGTCAAATCGGGTCCAAAATTCGGAAGCGAGAATTTTTTTGAAGCAAAAACAAGACTGAAAGAAACGTAACGGAGAAAAGGCGCAAAAAAGCGAAAACGGTTCCTTTAAGAATATTAAACTCAAAATGAAAAATTACAAACAGAAATATTCCGTTTACAAACCGTTTTTTATTACAAAATGTAATTTTTTGGTTACGGATTCTGTTTTTTGGTTCTCAAAACTTTAGGACCTATTTTGACGCCATAGCAGTCTATTAGTGCGTAGTACTGATTCCTGACACTAGAGGTCAGCGATGGTTGGCAACACATGCTGGGATTGGAGCTTCAAACATTGTGAGCATTGTGTCTCGTCCCACTCTTGCATTACATTGGTACTTGGTATTTGTATGGGAAGGTACTTCCCATGCAGGGGGTTGTAGCGTAAGACTAAATGGTCTGAGGTAATGTAACTGTTGTTAGAGTTAGATCCCGGGTTCATAGGATATGCTATCTATGTTTGCCCAGTTCGGCGACTTCTGCTCCACTATTGCTAATTTTTGTTTGATACATTATCGGCGTTTGCTTTGCTCGGTGATTTCAGCTCCATTGGCCATGGCCACGAGATCTCCACTTTGCTTTACGGAGCATGCTTTGTTTATCATCAGGCTTCTGTGGGATTGCCCCTCTTTGCTGATTTGCATTCAGCATTTCTCTTTTGTTCACACCCCCACTATAGCGTGGGCTTCAAATCTTGTTAGACTTGTTCTGCAGAGTCGGTTCAGATTCCGAGTGTTGACTCATACAAAGAACAGTCCTACTTCAATCACTCCAGTTCCTGAATTCTGCTAGTTTCTATATAATCTGTCTGACAGTGGATTGCTGGAGTCCAAACACTTTAGAGTTGGCTTTAAACCCTTGTACACCCTGATAAGCATCAATGACTGATTTTATGAGGTCTTCACTTTAAGACTAATGAGTGTTTGTGAAATACAACAACTTATTCCTGACTGTCATCTCACTGATTTAAAGCACCTGACCCTAATTTGACCTTTGTTATAACTGCTTATGCAAAGGTTCACATAATTTTGCCACTCGCAGATATGTAATAGTAAATACTTTACACAATAAATAAATGAACAAATATAACAATTTATTTTACTATTATTTTTTAAATATTGGATTCACTTTATTGTCTTTAAGGGCTCCCATTATAGGTCCTATTTTTTGCAGAAACTTCTAAAGCTTTCACAAACTTTTAATCATCACTATTTTAACAGCATACCTCCATGGGGCGGAACTCCACTCTCCATCCTATATCTGAATTTGGAGGGGGTGGTTTAAACCTCATGGTCTGCCAGTTGGTTGACTGGATATTCTGTTTAAAAAGACATGTAAATCTGGATTATTACATTGTAAAAGTATTAGTACTAAACAGCTAAAATCCTTCTACAACAGAGGTGTTTAAACTTTTAGCAAAAAGGACCAAACGTGATAAAGTGAAGATGTCCGGGGGCCATCTTTCACCACAAATGAATAATGCCCTTGTCTTTTACAAGATCTTTCAGAAAGCTAAAGTTTGTGTCACATGTACAGGAAGATTATACTAATTAATCTCACAACTAGGAAAATCACTTGCCACAACACGAAATAAACACCTATTTAAATATACACAATACACTCAACTATGAACTAGGAACACAATATCAACAGTTATTAACAAATCTTAGTCAAGAGTTAAATAAAAATAAGTGCCATAAATCAAAGTGCATTCGTGTGTTTTAGGCTTTTTACTGTTAATGAACATATGACACTAATGAAAAGAATGACACTGAAATCTAGATTTCAGTAAAGAGACCAGGTCTGGCTTGAGAGTGGTGATTGAGATGAGTAAATGGGACTCACTCATCCTTGACCTCAATCGGTTCTTGCTAAGTTCATGACTGAGATTGTTTGCTCACACAAATATGTGGAGTCGAATAAGCTCAGCATTTTCTTATCGAATGACCACATTTCTGGAAACCTGCCTTTGTCTAGCTGACCGTAAAAGTCAATAAGAGATGCTGGGGTTTTCTGCAGCACTTGTCATCACAAAGCAGCTAAATGAGCTCTAGATTAAGCCGTGGAGGAGCAACATCAGGGTCCGCAAAGAAGGGAAAAGAGAAAAGCAGCATGTCCTTTTCAATAACTGCAAAGTCCTGAAAACGTTTGCTAAATTCTGCAGAAAGATATGCGACAGCTGTTGTGTATCTCTTCATTTGCCCATCGATGTTGTCCTGTGGGAGACTGTCAACGACCTTTTTCAAAGCCGAGAAGTGTGCAGTGCAATGATCTGTGTTTTTGAAAAAGTTGCAGTTTGGTTCCAAATGCCTTGATGTTAGCGTATATCTGGCTCACCACTGCATCTTTTCCTTGAAGATTGAAATTCTGTGCGTTCAGATGCTTTGTAATGTGATCCAAAAAAGCCAGATTTAGAAGCCATACAGGATCAGACAGTTCTTCCATTGGTTGTCCCTTCTCAGCCAAAAAAATTTCAAATTTCCTTTTTGAGAGAGAAAATTCGCTGCAGTGCGAACCCCTGACTTATCCACCTCGCATCGTTGTGAAGCATAACGTTGCCGTATTCAGCTTATGTCACACGAAAACTGCTGAAACTGTCAGCGGTACAGAGCTTTAGAACGAATAGAATTGATTGCCTTTGTCACTGGTTCCATAACATAGTTAAATTTGAGATGTTTGGCACAGAGAGCCTGCTGGTGAATGATACAGTTAGCTGCTTCTTTGCTTACTTTATTTCAGATCAGTAAGGACAATCCACTTCACTAACTAACCATGGCAGGCACATCATCGGTAACGATCACAGAAACTTTACTCCATGGTACTTTAATATCATCAACAGCTTCACAAGCAGCAATGAATTTAATCTTTTCCTCTAGTTTGCCCTTTAAGGCTTTTGAGGTCAAGCAGCTCCTCTGTCACATTAATCTCGTCGTCAACACCAATCAGTAATTGTGCATTGTTGGATGCATCGAAGGCTAATGAGAATTGATCAAAAGCCACTCCTCTGTCCCCTAGCTGTCTCTGAATATCTGACAATATGTCCTCAACACTGGCACAGTGTTGCGTGCCAGGCAAACATTCAGAAATTCTTTCTTCCTCTCGAGGGCAAATGTTCTCCACCATTTTTATGGCAGTCATTGAAAAACGTACCTTTAGTAAAAGGTTTGTCATGTTTAGCTATTAAGATGGCCACTTCGTAGTTGACTTTGGTTATATTTTAATTTGACTCACAGGCCCGCATAAATAATCGAGTTGCTTCAGTTTTTCAGCGTGGTCTCTTCCTGTTATATGTTGTAGCATGTTTAGTCTCGTAGTGTCTCTTAACGTTGAAGGCAATCGTTTCTTTACCAATTACACAAACACAATTGCCTCGATTTTCAGTGAAGTGCTGTAATTCCCACCGCACCTGAAAGCAGCGGCCCTCACTGCCAACTTTTCTCTCAATTTTTTTTTTGGTTTTTTTTGCAGTTGCCATGGCAGAAATGAGCGAAGATGTGTTCATGGCACAGAGGACAGATCTTATTAGAATGGTTCGGCCATCATGTGGTAACACAAGGAATTCAATTTGCAAAGTTGAATGATTTATTTATTTTGACAGAGATAGCGAGCCATAAAAAACACATTATAAAACTGAAGTTGCGGGCCATTTGAAATCTGACAGCGGGCTGCGATTGGTCTGCAGGCCAGACTTTGGACATGCATATTCTAGGACATCAGAATTTTTTTTATTTTATTTTCAACGTACCTCAAAGTGTTCAGACTCGTTTTCATCGTCCAAATGAATTCGCTCCTCATAGAGCAACAGTGGGTCACGAATAAAGAGGTGGGCAATGTGTTGGGCCAATAGTTTGTCAATACCTGCAATAATGACATGTTTTAGTATTACATTACAGTTCTATTACTATGTAGCAAACTGACATCAAATAACCCATTTTATAACTGCAGAGTATATCTTATAAAAATGCTGTTTCTCTACCTGCATCAAGCAGCTGTTTGTAGATCTCCTCATCTTTTGTCAATTCTATATCATTGTATTTTTCTCCACAAAAAGAGAGGTAACTGTCGATTGAATCGTATCTGGACTTGTGGATCCGGAACTTGTTGTTTTTCAAAGGCTATAAAAATAATCACACAAGCCAAAAACTGACCTTGCAATCCACATTTTAATGATTAACTGCATTCATTTATTGCATATGTCCTGTACAATTTCTCAACAGCTTACCTCCAGCCCACGCTCCTCTCGAGTCCTGTCATCAACTGAGGCTGATATCACACCCCAGCGGCAGTCAATATCCGACACATAGCCACGATAGAAGGGTGAGGCTGCACTAAGCGCCATCTGCACATATTGTATTATTTTAACAAATGGTTTTTACTATTGTGGTATATGTAATGTTATGCTCATTATGTCGTCATTGCTAAGTTAACAGCTTGATTTTACAGCTAATTTTAATGTTCATAGAAATTATTAACAGTTAGTTTAATTTGGTTTATTCTCAAGAATAAACTGGATGGGACAAAATTCCTGGCAGAGTGCTCAAACAATGTGCAGACCAACTGGTAGATCTCTTTGAGCAGTGTTGTTGTCCCAAGACAACCACCATCATTCCTGTGCCAAATAAGTCAACAGTGTCAAGCTTTAATGACTGTCGTCACGTATCTTTCACCATGAAAAGCTTAGAGAAACTCATGAGTCATATCAAGACCCTTCTGCCTCTGACCATGGACCCACTACAATTTGTATGCCGTTCTAACCGTTCAACGGGCAATGCCATTTCTACCACACTCCACCTGGCTTTCACTCACCTGGATAGTAACAACATGTATGTTAGGATGCTGTTCATAGACTTTAGCTCAGCATTCAACACCATCATTCCCAAGCATCTAATTGGGAAGCTGAGCACGCTAAGTCTGAACATCTCGCTTTGTAACTGGATCTTGGACTTTAGCACCACCACACTGAGCACCAGATCCCCTCAGGGCTGAGTACTTCACTGTTGTTTACTCTGCTTACCCATGACTGTACAGCAATGCACAGCTCATAGTGAGGTTTGCAAACGACACGACCATGGTGCAACAACGATGAGTCAGCATATAGAGAGGAGGTGAAACGACTGACGGACTAGTGTGAAGTCAATAAACTGTCTCGGAACATGGACAAAACCAAGAAGATGGTCACTGACAATAAAACAACAAGGGACCACCTGGTGGAGAATCTCACCTGGACCCTCAACACCAGCTCCATTACAAAGAAAGCACTACAGTGTTGTTACAAGATGTGGTGGTTTTTATTAGGACCCAGGAATGCGGGATAAGTGTATCCCACGACGTATAATAAGAATGGGGAAATAATATAGAACAACTGAAAAGGTATGAAGAGCGGAGCGTAAGGCTCCTAACACAAAAGAATCAAAAGGATAAAGGGGCACGCCGAGGTTGCTTTCCAAGTGGGAGCAACGTGCGAACTGGTCGCAAAAGCGATAACACAAAAAAGGGTGCGCAAGGAGCGCGAACGCGAATAGATCACGAGAGGCACCGAAGCCCCAGAGGGCGAGCATGACCGGGGTGTGTCCTATTCAGAATGAACTCCCGGCTGGAGTGAGGCTAAGTAGGTGCCGACAACTGAAGAGAGCAAGCTCAAAGCGTGCGAGGAGCGCATGAGTACAGAACGTGAAAACCCTCAAAGTGCCTCTAACAAACTACCTCGGGGGTTACCCGCCCATACTAGTCCTTTGGCACTAAAAGCCCCTGGAACTTTACCACTGTCTCTCGAGAATGTGGAAGGGCGCAAGGGCGCCCCCCCTTTGGTCAGACGCGCAAACCGAACGGAGATGGAATCCCGATGGAATAACGATGACCTGGCCCAGAACAGCGATAAAACCACGCCTTTATAGGGCCTGAAGCAGCTATTTGGGATCAGGACATAATTAGGATAATGGATATAAGGCCGCCCCACCGATGGCTCTGTAATGGCAACCGGCGAGGACGGCCAAACGCACCGGGGGAAGGTGGGAACCCTAACAAGTGTCTCTACTTTCTGAGGAGACTGAGGAAAGCTCATCTGCCACCTCCAGTCCTCACCACATTCTACAGAGGAAACATCGAGAGCATCCTGAGTAACTGCACCACTGTCTTGTTCGGGAATTGCAGTGCATCAGAATGCAAGACTTTCCAGCGAGTAGTGAGGACGCACACACACACACACACACACACACACACACACACACATACGATGGACCTTGGTTCACATACACACACATACACACACACACACACTACTAAAAACTGCTGTTACTTTTACTCTATCAATACTAGTCAGCTCTAGTTTGCACTCTTACTCTCCAGATTTCCCTTAATAAGTTGTTATACATTAGAATGTTAGACAATAATGTGTATTTTTGTATTTATTATTTATTTATGAAGTTTATTTGTATTGATTGTACAGTTATCTGCACTGTGTATTGTATTGTTTTACACGCTGTTTCGTTTCAATATGTACTTGTATGTAGCTGAAATGACAATAAAACCTCTCTGACTCTGACTGACTCTCAAGAACAACCAGCATCAAGATGAAAATAATTTCTTTAATCTCACCATGATGGGGCAGAACGTAGCAAGCTGGTCATACAAGTGCCGAGCTTCACTGATGCTGCAAGCCTGAAATGTGACCTAAAATAACAGCAGAGCAGCTCAGTCTTTAAAAGCATAAGATGAATATTTTTTAATGTATTTCAAAATTCATACAGGCTTTACCTGTAAACAACAGTTACCCATTCCAAAGCCAGTGGCATCCATATAGATATGGTCAGGGAGAGCCATACTGGCTGCCTCACCATCATCCTCAGGAAATAGCTCTACAAATGGAGATGGTGTGTTCTTGTCTTTAAAAACTGGAAGAAAAAAGAAAACTGCCCTTACTTAAATCTAAAATGTATAATTAACAATACAACACAGGGTATGAAAATGACTTCACTTACTAAACATGTACTGTTTATACCACGTTCTCAGTGGATCCTGAAAAATCTGTTTAATCAGCCTTAGCCCTTATACTGGCAAAGCAGCATCATGTCATCTGGCTTTGCATAATGCATTTTATGTAATCCATTAATGTAAATTAATGGTAGAACATGCTTGTTTGATTGTTTTATGTATCATTGTTTTTGCATTTATGACTATTCAGAACAGAGTGACCAAATAACGTAACGCATGTCCTTGAGATGTGGGAAGAAACCAGAGTTAACCTGTGTGGTCACAGAGAAGACATGCAAACTCCACACGACTCCATGCTCATGATTGAACCAGGGATCTTTAGAGCTGTAAGGGAAATAACATGTGCCACTGTGTCACCCAGCAGAACATTTACATTGTATCTGGTCCTGATATTCTAGTTCTAGCACCATTCCAAATAAATATTATTAAATGCAGTAATAGTAACATAAATAATTACTTACTTGGTACATTAATCTCCACTTTCTCCCCCCTTCTGTAACAAATATGTCTGGTTATAGTGCTAAAAAAGATGAACATAAATAAACAAGAATTGTTACAATCTGCATAGTACATAATGTTTAATAATGTTTAAGTCAGGGATAAATGGCAAATAAAGTATAGATGCATCTGAGTCTGTGTGTTCAAAGGAGTAAAACAAATTCTAATTTGTTTTTTGGACTCATAAATACTTAAAATGGAACCAAAATGAAGTATTTATGTTATCTGTAAGCGCGATTAAGAGCGCGAATAATTCGCGAGAGGTGTCACAGCTCCAAGGGACGAGCATAAGCTCAAACGCGCAAGTAGTGCGAGGAAGCCAGCCAGGGCGCGTCTAAATTGGAACGGGCAGCCGACTGGAGTGAGGCAATACAGCGCGGGAACGCTATGCCGGGGCACATGTCATCTCAAATGCTCAGCCGTGTGGCGAAACCCTAACCGGGGCGTGTCTCAGATCGAGCGGGCAGCTGGCTAGAGTAAGGCTCGAAAGGTGCCGAGGATGGAATGCGTGTTATGGCGGAAAGAAAGCCATCGATGTGTCCCTAAAACACTAATGACCTTGGAGGTTCCCCTTCTACCCGTCCTTTGGCACTACAAGCCCTGGGATGTTACCAACTGAGCTCAAAAACCAGCGTGATTGAGCTGCTACTCTTGGGCTCTCGAGAGCTGTCCCTAAGAAAGGGGTATTTTTAGGGTTCCTACCTTCGCCCCGGAGCGTTCGGCCATTACAGAGCAATCGGAGAGAAGGCTTATATCCAATATCCAAATGACGACCTGATTCCTAACAGCTGCTTCTTCTGCTATTTAGGTGTGGGTTTTAACGTTGTTCGCTGCCAGGTCATCTTCATTTGGTACGCGCGCCCTTACGCGCACCTTAAGTGATAGTGGGTTACGTCCTGGGGCTTTTAGTGCCGACGGACACGTACGGGAGAAACCCCCTGGGTATTTATTATTTTTAGGGTCTCCCATCTCGTACTCGTACGCTTGAGCTCATCCTTTTCCGCCGTTGGCACCCAATGAGCCTCACTCCAGCTGGCTGCCCATCCTGAATGGGACATGCCCCGGCTTGGCTTACTTGCACCACACGTGCTCCCAAGCTTACGCTTGCCCCCTGGCGCTTTGGCGACTTTCGCTATCTATTCGCACTTGCGTTGTAACAACCAGAATATTAGGATAGCCATCTGTATAGCCATCTGTTTGGTTATGTTGCCCAAATTTGCACACCTAGACTTGTAAATATTTGCTCATTATTAGAATTATTCAGGTTCAGTCAATTTTTCATAGTAGGAGAAAATCAGCAGACTTTCTATCTCATTTAGGTCAGGTGACATGGCCACTCAAGGCAGTGAGTCCCACAGAAATACTTTGTACTTATGGCAGTTGGCTAATGTAGGGGGAAACGGGTGTAAAACCAAGCAACAGCAACAGAGAAACAAACAAAGAGAGAGAGAGAGAGAGAGAGAGAGAGAGAGAGAGAGAGAGAGAGAGAGAGAGAGAGAGAGAGAGAGAGA
>JAUZSV010294177.1:0-11905 GCA_034780495.1 Parotocinclus cesarpintoi
CATGTTCGTTTAATCGGACCAGCCGGTTATTAGGACCAAAACGATCGTGTCCCGATGTGGTCCCATTAACCGGATTCTACTATAAATATATATATATATGTGTGTGTGTCATAAGTACAATGACCATAAAGAGATCTATTTAAATTTTCAGTATATACCAGTAAGAATTTCCACTGCCATCATTAAATGTGTGGTAGTGGAAGCTACATTAAATTACATTACAAGAACATAATTTGTACTTTAAGTGTATAAAATAGTTTAATGCGTAACCAAACTAAATAAAAGCATTTATTCTTCAAAAATGTTTATTTCCTGCATTTGTCTTTAGAAACAACATTGGACAATTCTGTCATCAAAATTAAATACGTACAACACTTTTGCACTTATCAGTTACAATAGTACAAAGGAAAATGTGTGTGGGGTTGGTTGACGGTACACAGTCGACCATAAGCGAATGTAATCCTTTAAAACTTTGTATTAATGTTTAATTAATTATTTAAATAATTAGCATTTGTTCTTTAAATTCACCTTTCTTTTGATTTCCTCCCCTGGTTAAATAAAATGCATTTGTAGAATCAATATTCATTTCCAAGCCCATCTGTCTACTACAATTTTATTGCATTTTTTTTAGCTCAGTATCATTTGTGGATTACTGACAAATGCATAATGTGGTTATGGGATTACTATTCAGTTCATTGACTTTGAATAAGAGATTTAGATTCGTGCAATGACTGAAATCAAACAGCTTTAGTTGTTGCATTTTTCTGCTGATGACAGAGATGGGTCCAGTTACAATGAAGGGCCAAATATAGATTTAATGAAAACTAAAGTAAAGAATTCCTGTTTTAAGATATAACTTATGCATATTTATCAAAATAATCTGAATTAAAAAAAATTCCAGATTGCATCACTCTAAATCACCTTAATCGTTAAACCCCTGACTGACGAATATGCCCAAAACCAATTGCACATATTCTTTAGAAGACTATTGGATGCCGCCAGTCTGAGTGGGCATGCTGTGGCAGAGTGGGCATGCCGTAGCAGAGTGGGCATGCTGTGGGTGATTTACTAAACAGAGTAATAAAGAGCAACAGTTCTGTTCAAATTATGAAGCAAAACATAACCAGAGAAGCAGTGATCAGTCACTCGTGCTGGGACTTTAGAGACAATAGTTGACCAGCATTGCATGTCCAGATTTGGTAAGGCTATGCCCACTTTGTCCTCTGCTTTCTCTTCTTGGCTGACAGAAGTGCAACCTGACATGGTTTTTCCTAGTTGTAGTCCACCCGCCTCATGCACTTTGCACCTCTTTTTTTTCAGTACAGTTGTACAGAGCGGGTTTCTGAGGTATCTACCGTAGCTTTTCTGTCAGATCGGGTCAGCCTGACCGTTCTCTGTTGGCCTCTCTCATCCATAAGGGGTTTCTGTCCTCAGAACTGCTGCTCACTGGAATCTGGAAGACTGTTTCTCTTTTTTATCAGCAGATGTCACAAGGGTTAGATCCTACTAGTTTTCAGTTGTTTGGACAGAAATATGATGTTCTGTATATAAGACAGATTTTTTATTTGGCTTCCCCATTTGAGTCTGTTTCCTTTTAAGTTTCTTTCTTTATGTTTGTATGAAGAGAAATCCCCTTTCTTTGCCCTAGCATCATATTTGGAGTGTAAGTTTTTTAAATCTGCTTTGTAGCAATGTCTGTCTGAAGTGTCACTTCGCTCAAATAGTCTTGAATACATTAACTTATTTGCATTGACCTGCCAGAGTTTTGCACCATTAAGTCAACCGGAAAAGACAGGTTCTTCTGGACATGTTACATGTAAATACATCTGACACCAGTGCTATTCAAAAGTCTGAGGCCACCATTACATGTGTTATGTAGCAATGCTATAATGACCATATGTAACGTGGTGTGTGATTGGATCCAGTAGATTCGACACAGCGTTCCCTATCGTCCCTTCCACTAATCTTCATATCAGATTTTTGGGAGCTTTGGCATGTCATAGCCTTCTCATCCTGTTCCCCTTCTGAAAATGAATGTCTTGGCTGCTACCTTTTCAATGTAGATTTAATAAACGAAAATCCATGAAGCAGGGACGCTATTTTTATGTAAGTATTTCTACACTATTTTAGCGGTAGAACTTGCAGAACGTTTGGGTTTCATCGTAGGGCTGGAATGAATTCAGTCTATAATGAAACTTTCACAAACAGCGAACACAAAACCACAGATAAAAACTTGTCATGTCGCCAAGTAGAGACTCAGGCGGACGATGCTCTAGTCTTACTTCTCGTTTTTGGTGAGTATTCATTCATAAATACGCCATTTACTGTAAATCATAATATTTGATTTTATAAGAATTATAAGATTTATACCATTCCTTTATTGTTAGAATTAATATTTTATACATTTTGTGATATTTTTAAGTAAAAGTTTATCAAATACATGTATATGTATACGGTAACTATACCACGCATACTACGCATGTGCAGATATAGTTCCGCAAAAACCAGTGAAACAGAGAAAATCCGTAATATATTTTTTCCATTATTATTTTTTGAAAACACCGAGTCCGCGAACGGTGTGAAGTGGCGAGGGAACACTGTACTCCATGCTCTGTGTAAATCCATTACGTCATTACGTAAAAACGGTGGAATATCATGATATGGATGCTTTATATCGTCTAAAAAAATGTGGTTTTCCTCCAATGCTCAACCGTACCCAGACTAGAGGAGGCCCAACAGAGTAAATAACTAACTAGGAATCAGAATACCCAGATGACACTCACACAGACATTGTGATGTACAGGTCAGGAATCAAACCAGGGTCTCACTTTGCTAATCACAGCTACACAAATAAGAACACCTTATTTTGAATCTCAAAATGTTGACATTGTCTGGATTCAAGGCAAATAGTACCGTGATTGTTTGTTCTTTTTTTTTATTTTTATTACTGTCCTATTGGCAAACATCTCCTCTGAATGTTAACGGTACAAGTGCCAGCTTACATTTTACCCTTGCCTAGACTTTAAGAGATTTTGCTGGTGTGAAATACATTTACAGAGTGCATTTATAAACTATATGAACATTTAAGGTAAGTACATTATTTATATTGAGCCACAGAACAGAAAGTATTTAGAATGTGGAAAAACAGCATGATCCAAAATCCTAGTTCTTTAATGATCAGTCAGTTTGTAGAAACTGTAGATTTTCTTTACACGTTTAAACACGTGAGGGCTTTGGGAAGGAAAGCAAGCAAAGCAAAACAATGCATTGTTTATCTGTAAACTACTTTTTACTGATTCAATGAGTCATTGCTCTGCTTCAGGTTCTTATTTTGCAATATCACTGCATGATGCCTGGCCTTGCTTATCTCTCAGTCTTTCTAGCACTTTCTGCAGCCTCATGTTCCAATATATTAAGCAAAATGAGATGGCTGTGCAGGTCCCCACTTCCCGCCGCATTTCTTTTCCTCCATCTCCTCCCTCTCTCCACCTGCCTGTTGTCCTGCTGCTGGTAATCAGTGACCAAAAACCCAGCTTGCCGCATACATTAGCATTCATCACAGCTCCTCAGCCTCCTCCCATTTCCCATCACTGACAAACGAAAGGTTACACATTTCCTCTGGTCTTTTCTCTGCGTCTCCTCCTTTTCGCTCAGTCGCCGTTTTTCAGTTTCATTTCGCTTCCTCGCTCGAGAATTTCCACTCTCTTATCTTTCACAACCAGGCAAGACAAATGCTTTAATGTGTGCAAGAGAGTGGCAGTACAGACATCAGATAAATCATAGATGAGCCAGTATAAGCACTGTTAACATAATCCCACCATTTGTCCAATCCCACTGACTAATGCTACAAGCTGCTCACTACTGTGCTGTTCATCAAATATTGATGCATACATAATTAGACAACCCCGAATGTGTACTGTGTGTGTTGCAGGCAGGTTATGCGGATGCACTATGAGATAATGCATTACATACTAGTGGGGTAAAAATCCTTATCAGTCCTTTAAAGCATTGCAGTTGGTGGTGCAATCAAGTAAAGATGGGGAATAGTGAAGATCTGATCTATAAGCGACAAAGGGGAAAGAGTGAGAGACAGCGAGAGAGATCACATTTATTAAAGGCAGGATAAAACGCTGATGTACAGCATATTGCTTTTGCCTCCTTCCCTTGTGAGCACCAGGGAATTACTAAACAGAAAAAAAAAAAACAAAGCATCACTTCATGATTGTTCCCTATATTTTTTCTCTACTTTCTCTACTTAAACCCCATACCTGCAACATACCTAGATGTTCCACATTTCTGCTCTGACAATATTTTGTGGACAGATAAGACAACAGTTGAAGAATAATGGTACCAAAGATTATGACGGTATCAATAGTGAAGCATGATGGAGGGAGTATCATGGTTTGACTGCTTTTCTACCTCAGGGCACAAACAATTAACTTCAATTTCAATAAACTTATCTTGGTAGAGGTCCAACACCTGAACAGAAATGGGATAAGAAAATAGCGGAATGACCAAAATCAACAACATAATATTAGTCAAATCGTTTAATCTGTTCTGAAAGATTAATATACACAATTTCCAACTATTTATAAAGGGTTATAGATATAGAGTTTGCTACAGTGGGAATTCAGAAAAGCGTCGAGGTGCTGAGTATGATGATAAAAACGAGTGGTGCCGATCATTATTGGCCGAATTCAGTGACAAAGCATGTGATTGGCGATCATTATTGGCCGATCACAAAAAACAATCACCTTTACTTTGCAGCCCACAGAGGTCCTGTGTGCAGTTTTGCGTCCCCGCCCCTTTTCCTTTACACTTCACAGGTGCGTGGCGGCAAATCATAGACGAGCATGTCTGCCGTATTGAACTTTTACACAGTGTGAAAGTGATGTAAAGTTTGCATCCTGCAACACATGCAATGATACCTCGCGGGGGAAGCACATTAAAATGCTTCAACACAACTAATTTAATATGTCATTTAAAAAACAAACACTTGGCGGAGTATGGTGAGTTTTTGAGGCTCACTGGAGAAAATAAAAAGAAGGCATCCAGTATGTGATCGATATCGGAACCGGCAGCATAAAACAGATCATCAGATCAGAGCGTCCCTAGTAAAAACAGAATTATGTGGATGTGGAAGAGCTGAAAATCCCTCCAAATTGTATAGCATTTGTTTTTGTAGTTATGCAAGGTCTGATCAGAAGTTACAGAATTCATTATTGCTCCTAATAAACGTTCAGTTATTAAGAATAGATTTCTTTTCAAAATGTTAAACCGTGGTCCCATCCAGAGGAGAACCTCGTGTTCTTCAGGAGTCTCCACAACCCTGACCAGGAAAAAGCTAGGGTAAAACATCCACCAACAGCCATTCAAGCACTATATTTTATTATACTCTTCATAATAGTGCATATTCTATTTCCCATATATTATATTACATGTTATATATGATTAAATATAGTATAATATCTCTGTTGATGTTTATATTTAGCTTCCATTTATTTAAATTCTTACTATAAAATAAATAATAATAATTATTAATATAAAAATTGGTTCAATTTTCACATATAACATCTATCCTGCTTAAAGAGGGTTGTGTCCCTTTTGAAGTCTTGGTCTTCCCAAGGTTTCGTCTTTATAAGATTTATGACGTTTTTCCTTTCCACTGTCACCACCTGCCCTCGTGTTGTAAGCCCAGCATCACCATGCATAGTTAAGCATACAAACTTTATGCATATATATTTCCACCACATATTTTGTTTTCCTTTTCTTTGGAAAATGCATAAACATGTATTTTAAAAACAGTAATGCGATTCGAAGCATTTTAAATGTAAACATGGATTGTAATAATAAAAATAGCAATACGGCATGCTCACTTAATGCTTTGAGTGAAACAGTCCATTAAAATCTAAAACAAATGACCAGTAAATCTGATCTATGATCTTTTTCACGTCTGAATAACTCGTCTGATCCATATGAATTAAACAATGCACATGCACCATTTGATATGCAACACACAATAAGTGACTCAATTTGTGTGCATACCTCTAACATGTTCCAAAAAGTAGCGTCATGGAAGAAGAAGACTACGTAATATAGATAGCTCAATCCTACAAAACGACCATAAAATAATAACAATAATGAGCAAAAAGTGAAGAATGACTATAAAAAGGGCCAAGCAAATGCAACCTAAAAAAGGGACGACAACAACGACAACAACAGCAGCAACAACAACAACAAGGTGATTCAAGCAATCATATATTGCTCCAGGCTTGAAGAAGCAATAAGCAATGGCAACACAAAAAGCAAAGTACACCCAGGCAACACAAATGATTATGAATTCACACATAAACAAGCACACACAAGCACACACCCATCCTGACAGCAGCATCAGGAGATACGATTAAGAAGCAGGAGCTGAGCGTCCGTGCCCGAGCACAGTAAAAATTCCTCTTCCTTAATTAACTTTTATGGCTGACAAAGAGGACATGCTGACACCCGTCCTATGCTGGTCTGCAGTTTATTATATTCCCCCACCTCATCCATCTGAGGGGTGTGTGCGCGTGATATGAAGGGTATGCGATTGAGGCTATGAGTTGTTGCAACATCCAGAACGGCGGTGCATAACTTCCGTTCCTTCCCTCTAACTGCAATTTTGATTGAGGTCCCACAGTTTCAATCTCTGCAGCTGTTCACATTTCTTTCAGAAAGAAACGTAATCAGGAGAAAAAAAAAGAAAAAAAAAAGGCAGCGATGAGATTTTTTCACTCGCCACTTCATGTTTGCCCAGCATCAATGTGCCCTGTTTGTTTGTGTTTTTTCAATCTCCCAATGTAAAGCCAAACATTCATTAGATCGCCAACACCATTATATCACCACCTACACTTGCGCTGAACAAGACGGCTCTCGCTGTCTGCGTGCGGACAAGCTCATTTATAAATACTCCACAAAAGGCCCAGGGTCATTTCCAGCTGAAAGATTTTCGTCGCTCGCTGCAGACTGTAATTAACGTTGCTCAGGCTGCGCCCAGCTATCTCCTGCTTCAGCAACAATAGGAAGCTTGATTTGATCAAGATCTGAAATACGAGCCTCCTGGCTGTTGCGGATATTAGTCTATGAAAGGTACATTCTGGCTTTTTGTAAAAAGGGAATGGAAGGTGACAAACACTTTTTCATCTGATTCCATTCACAACACCTCTAAGCCAAAGAGAAAAAAAATGAGAAGAACCTAAACTCCTAGACCTCACGGCTAGACCCTGTCTCATAAAAATGAACAACCGTGAGTTCATGACTAAGGTTTGATTTATACCTTCGAAAAAATGCACAGAAATGTATTTTTTTTATTTTAAGTGTAGCTTAGAAAGAATTGCATAGCAGCTGATGTAAAGGTCTGTAAAACTATGAGTCATGAAAATATGCAGTGCTTTGTATCGAGAAAATGCCAACAACCTGCACTACCTGCTGCTAATAAAACTTCTCTGGATATCAGAAACTCTTCTAAAAGTATTCACAACACACAAGACTTTAAACCTTCAATCTTATTAAAAAATACTTTATAGTGGGGAAAACAAGAGTTGTTGAGAACTTAATCCTTCTCTCTTTTCTTACCCAGAGTCTCTAAAATGTCTCTAATAAAGTGTCTTATTAATGTGTGCATATTTTAGCAATGGCTATTACTGAAATATAAAATGAAGACTTTGTATAACAAAACTGTATAGTTTTTCAACATTACAGAATTATAGAATGATTGCCAATGTATAAAGTATTAAAACGAGTTATAAGCGTTTAAGAACTTCAAAATTACAGAATTATAGAATAGTTGCCATTATATAAAGTATTAAAAAAAAGAGTTAAAAGCTTTTAAGAACTTCAACATTACAGAATTATAGAATAGTTGCCATTATATAAAGTATTAAAAAGAGTTAAGCTTTTAAGAAGTTTAACATTACAGAATTATAGAATAGTTGCTATTGTATAAAGTATTGAAAAAAAGAGTTATAAGCTTTTAAAATGCTCAACATTACAGAATTGTAGAATGATTGTCACTGTATAAAGTATTTTATAAAAATGATAAGCTTTTAAGATGTTTTTCATTTTCTGTACATCACGGTTTGGTTCATGCAACACTGCCATTTAATGCACACATTTACGGACATGTTGGCAGGCAGCCATGTAAAGTCTCAGCAAAACACCTGCATGTGTTTTATGGGACTGAATTACGAGAGTTACTTTTAATCCGTCCAAGACAGACACTTCCAATTGCTGCACAACCCTTGATTACAAGATCATTTACCCTTGTGACTATAATACAGAGTGTTATAAGTGGTATAAGACTGTTACAGGTTTTATACTATTACATTTTTCAATTTATGAGTCTACATACTATATTTTAAGTACTGCTATTTTAATTCGATTTATTTAATTCTTACATATTATCATCTAAGCCGCTCAAGTAATATGAGTCCCCTTTTGAGTTTTTCCCTTTCCACTGTTGTCCTAGGCTTGCTGAATTTGGAATTGGCCTTAGATTACAGAAATTGTAAAGTTGATTTGAGACAATGTTCCACTGCAAAAAAGGCTACAGAAATAAATAAGACTATTTTGAGATCATTGGAGGTAGTGCCCATCTTACGACTGGCCGGCTTATGATATTTTGACTCTGAAGTGACATTAAAGTGATACAAAAGTACATTACTTTCCTACATTTTGAAGTCGGCAGTGTGTAGTGTAGGGAGTCATGTGGTGGGAGGGATAAGAACTGGGAAGCTTTGTTTTCACTTTTAATATGTTTCTCAATACATTACATTAGATGTTTAATTCAATATTATACACTTTTCACAAAATTTAGGAGATATTTTCAAATGAAATCGATTTCTCGATCTGAAAGCCGATCGACCAGTGGTGAACAGGTGACCTAAATCAGCCGGTTTTCACTGTAATCGGCCCCCAATAGTGATCGTACGATCAGTCTCATATAAACAGGCTTGAATCTGAAGTGAATTGTGAATTTAAGTTCCAGCTTTAAACTGTGTGCTTGTTTTTCACCAGACAAACCAGTGCTGACACTCACTGATGACGAGGCTGTGTCATCTGTAGATTGCAATAAAGTGTCTCTTCCTAGATAGCGCAATAATATTTATTTATATGGATAAGTAAGCAGCGGAGGAAGATAATAAGATGTCACCTTACTAAATATGTGGAATGTGGACAAAGCTAAAGCTAACTCTGCTAAGAACAGCTGCTGCTATCTTTCTGGTGGAAATCTTAATGGTGGAAGTATCCATTAAAAGAAAAGTCGAACAAAAACCAGCTGTATGTTGTCGTTTATAAATCTAGGACAGAAACAAAATCAGGCAAAACCAGAATCGGCCAGACATATGTTAAAAAAATGGGAATCCAATTCAATCGGTGCATCTCTTATTTTAAAAATTGATCAGAATTGTTGTTACATGTTATTTCCACATGTTGAGAATTAACATGTAAATACATCTGGGTTTTCTAGAGGCACTGTATTAGCATTAATTCACAGGGATACTATCTGGGATTAACATTCAAACTTCAGCTTTTTTTAGACAGAAATGCCACACAGCTAGCTGACCTTGAATTTAAATTTTTCTTATAATAAATTGCATGTGGCTCTAGATAATAAAAAATAAAAATAAAAAACAATCAGCTATAAGTGTTATTGTAGCTCTAGTAAATATGTTCTACTGTGGAATGCATAATGGTTTTATAAAATTGTTAGCCCTAGAGAACATTACAGGACTTTTAAAAATTCTGACTGGCTGAATTGCTCACGCCCTTATGATCACTTCTGGTCATAGGACAGTGAACATTAATGAAATGTCACATACTATAGAAATGATCTATTGCTGACACACAGCCCTATCACAGGATCCTACAATGTCTGAAAATGTACCTGAGAAATACATACATGCCTAAACAGTTATATATGGAGTAATAATTCCAAAGTTTGGTGGGGTGCAGTGAACAATCACATTCCATTTTAGTTCAGTTGTCTGAGAATTTGTTAGTATAGTGCAATACAGAGTGGAGCTATATTACCTTGTAATTAATTTACAATATTTACAACAGATTTCCAGATGGAGAAGCGTGATTCAACATAGAGGCCTAATGTTTGTCTTTAAACAATAATGGCTTACCTTTGCCATGCAAGTTTTGAAAACAGCCAGCTCAATCACTGTGTAGAAGGTCCACACTGAAGGTACGACTGAAATCCTGACTAAAATCATCAGTATTACACTTCACAGGGAGAAATTATTTAGTCTAGTAGAAGGACTAAAAACACAACTAAAATCTAGGCTGAGTTTAAAGCTCTGTACACACATGAACTAAATTAAGAGTTAAAGGTAATTAAAGGTGGTAAAAGCATATGTGGCTGGTGTTCATGTGTGGTTGTGCTTGTCCTGCTGCCGGAGTTGTGTGTTGACATGCACAATTGAACAGAATCGGTTCTATGAGACTGATCGTCCAGCCAACGATAATGAGCGATCAAGCTAAAAACGCATCCATTTGAAAAAAACTAAACTTTTTAGCCTAGTATGGCGTGTGGCTAAAATCTGTGCAGAGCAACATTTCCAAGAATGCCATCGTTAGGAATTACTTTGGAGAAAACAGGGGGAAAACTTGCATGAAAGTCACTTCACACACCACTGGCGAAAACCATCATCCATCCCAAAAAGTGGATAATTCGTGGGAGTGATTGTCTGGCCCGCGTAACAGCAAATAAAACCAATTTAGCCTGTGAGATGATTTATGCTAGGCTGCAGCCTTATTATTCTGCTTCCACACACCCTCGCTTTCACCGACATCCATCCCATCAGCACCCTGTCCAAAACCTTCCATCAGGCTTTTGGAGTTTCTCTCCGACGCTCAGTCACACCTCTTGACTACAAGGAAATCTAGTTCTGCTCTCGGCCGAGCGGAAAACCAGGAGCATTTAAAGGATCCTGAGGTGCTCTGATGAAGAACGGAAAAGTGCTTGGCCACATTATTAGTGCAGGGAGCAATAAAGGCCTGCTCGGCGATGAGGTTCCGAACAGGCGCAGCTCTTGGTCTGGTCTGATTGACAGTTAGGGATGAGTGATTGAACATGAAGTGGGTACTGCAGTAATCTCACTCTGTCTCGAGTCCCCAGCATGCTGCAAATATTTTACTGCGCCACAGCATACTTTACTGCCTCAGGAGCTTGAGGAGAACAGTAGAGAGAGAATGTGTCTCTTTCATTTTAAAGGGGTGCGCCTGCCGAGGCTCATTACCACCACCGTCTTGCTCACACACACACACACACACACACACACACACACACACACACACCCACACGCACGCACGCACGCACGCAAGCAAAGATGCTACAGCGCTTTGGAAATGAATTCTGTTGTCACCAGCGTCAATCCACAAGAGGATTGCAGGAGCGGCTGGGTGCCTGTGACTATCCATCTTATGCCTTCCTCCTTTCGACGCTCTGTCCATTTTGCTGCAGGGTGATTCGGTACCATGACGGGCTGATGAATAATAAAGCGAAATTGGATTGGTTGGGAGGAGAAAAAGTGGAATACAGACAGTTTACCCAAACACGCGTTCTCAGGTGCACATACTCCGAGTGCATTCGCATTCTGGGAGCAACAGTCCAGAATAATGGCATAAATAGAAAGTGTCTCTGGAAACCAGACTGGAAAAAAGGCAAATTGAAAGAAGAGAATGTGGTGAATGATGCATGGCTATGGACTGAATGTGAGTATGTCCAGCCATGAAAGCAGTAGCTTGATGTAACAAAGTGTGCAAATGGAAGTTGGGTGATGTATTAGGGCTTATACTGGCCACTGTATGGAGCTACTGGTCGTGGAACAGCAACAAGAAAGAGCTTAGCTGTTCACATGCCAAA